>CAUYUJ010012514.1:57500-89125 GCA_963575745.1 Prorocentrum cordatum | reverse complement strand
CAATTATGTAGTCGATCCCCTAGCCGAACTATGCGCTTTGACTGTACTCAAAGCTCCCATGAATTGCTACCGACCCCACTACAGTCAAAACTGACAGTGAGGATGCGCAATGCATATGCAAGCCCCTTCAACGCCCATGTCGAGGCGTTTCAAGCGGGGCTGGCAATCTGAAGGGGTTAAGGATCGATCGAGGAGACTTGGGAAGGTTATCCATCCTTCTCATCGGTTTCGAGTGACTTCGACCCCTAGAGCCCTCGTAAACAACACCGAATAGAGAATGACGACTGGAGCCCGAGACCCTATCTTTCTGCGCCATTGTTCGACCAGGATCGATCTGAGATGGTCCTGGGGGCCGAACCTGACGTCAAAAACGCTCAACTGGAAAAAAAGGAGACGCTCCGACGGTACAGTCGGACCTAGGCCAGAAAAACATCCCTCAAGAACATGAGACCCTCTGCGGGCCAAAACACACAGAACATCCGAGGGTACCCTCCCCAGGATGCAAAAGAACTTCCAACACACACGAAGAACACGAGGGTACCCTCCCCAAAACCGACCTCTACCTTATACCTCGGTCCGACTGCATTGAAGCAACAAGAGGGGGTCAAGAAACCTGGGGAGACAGTCACGATGGCCCTGGCCATGATACGCCTCTGGAGAAAAGGAAGATGGTGAAAGTGGAGCACCCGAACTCTGGAGTAACCCCACAAAGGCATGCCACCGCCCGCCTTTCCCTCCCTCCACCTTCCGTACCTCCCGACCTCCGCGAAGGTGCGATCTTACACCTCGGTCCGATTGTACTCGAAGCCGAGGCTCCCGTGACTCGCGACCGAGACCCCCCCCCCCCAGCCTTGCCTCTGACCCTCGCCCTCGCCGCTCCCCGGCCCCGCCCCCGGCGATGGCGGACCGCCGCGGGGGCCTCGATCTGCATCTGGGCGGGCGCGCGGCGCTCGGGCGCGGAAGCCTTTCGGTGCACCGCCTCCCCCTGCCAGCTGGGGCCTGCGGCCATTGGGCGTGGCTTCATGGGGGGGTCACAAATGCAAGGGCTCCCAGCTTCGCGCTTCGCGCCGCGCGAAGCGCGAAGTGCGAATAACTTCGCGCTCTCGCGCCGCCTCCAAGGGGAGAAGAGGAGGATGAGGAGGAATCGGAGCCGAACCGCGAAGCGCGAAGCGCGAATAACTTCGCGCCCTCGAGGGCGCCCTTGCAAATGGGGGGGTCAAAAAAGGTCCCCTTTCGTGCCCCTTTCGGGCCCCTCCAGAGCCCCAGGGGGCTCGTTTAGGTACCGTTTGGGTGCCTTTTCGGACCACGTTCGCCACCCCCCTATTCATGACCCCCCCATTGCGCGGCGCCCAAGGCCCAACAGTGGCCACCGCTCCGGCGTCCATGTCCTGCGCATGTCTCGATGTCTTGCGCGGATGCTGCCCACGATGATCCAGGATGCTCCTCCGTGGTCCGAAAATCACCTCTACCGCGGCGCCACGCGCAAAGCTGAGCACGGCAACGTCCTCAGGTTTGGCGCCGACCGGAGCGGGTGCCATCCAAGACCCAGGAGGTAACTTGTGAAGGGGCCCTGGGACACGCGAAGAAATAGACACAAATAACCATATTCCCCATAGTTTCCCATCTTTTCGGGGTTCTTGTCTTCCCCCCCCTTCCCATATTTTCCCATCTTTTCTGGGGAATCAACGATCAATTGTGTCGGTGTTTTTTCCCCTCCTGAACTTGGAGGGCGCAAGCCCCACCCTCGCAAAGACGGCCCGACCCCACAAACCGCCCGGAGCCCAGAGAACCCGAAGCCAAGGCATCGAGCCCCAGCCCCACGGAGCTCAGGAGGGAGGGGGGGGGGAGCGCTCGGGGGTGGCGCAAGGGCAGGACAGCAGGGCGCAGGATAGAGCATCGGCTCAGGCAGCTGGTTTGCCTGGCGCCTCCCCATGGGGCCAGGACGCGTGTGAGGATTGTGCCGAAACGGACGGGGTGGCCGCATGCGGACGCATCCCGTGGGGCCTTCGGTGGAGCCCACCCACTATGGGGCCACGAAGAGTGCCAGGAATGTGCCGAGATGGGCGGGGGGGCTGCGCGCGATTGCACCCCATGGACCCCGCGGCGGAGCTCCCGGTGGCCACGGGGCCACGGAGCGTGGGAGGGGTGTGCCGACATGGGGCGATTGCGTGCGGAGGATCGAGGTGGAGACCCAGCACCACAAGATTGAAGGGGCCCTGGGACACACAAACAAGTAGACACACGTAACAGGATTCCCCCTAGTTCTCCATAGTGTTTGATATTTTGGGGGGGTCGACGATTCATCGTGTCTGTATGTCCTTTTCCCTCCTGACAGATCACGGCAAAAGAACGGCTGAAGGGGCCCTGAGACACACAAATAAATACACGCAAATAAAAGGATCCCCCATATTTCCCCATATTTTCGGAGTTTTTGTCTTCCCCCCACTTCCCATAGTTGCCCATATTTTCTGCGAGTCGACGATTAATTGTGTCTGTGTGTTTTTCCCCCTCCTGAACGGCGAAACCCACCTCTTCCATGGCGCGCTGGGCGCGCACCCGGGGCGGCGCCGCGGTGCCGCCGCGGGCGGACGGGAGAGGGGTCCAGCGCCGACCCGAGAAGCCCGCGCGGGTCTCTCAGAAGCTCCCGCCAGCGTCCCCGATCTATTCTCGGGAGCGGCCAAGAGGGGGGTGTCCAAGAGGGGGGGGTGCAAATCATAACCAGCGGCACGTGCGCGGCCCAGCGGGGGGGCCAGGGACGCAATGAAATAAGAAGAGGCGCCATGAAATCTGAGGAAAAATCATGACCCGCGCCATGAAATACCCCCCCCTAGTCATCACCCCCCTCTTTTCCGCTCCCGATATTCGATGATCCTCAGAACGTGTGCTGGCGACCACGTGTGTGTTGCCCTCGAAGGCCCTTCGCTACGACGACGGCGGTGTGATGATCGATTGGTTGGGTGGAACGCGGAAATAAAAACACACTGGGCGAGCACGCGTCCTCAGGGTCATCGATCAATGCTTCCACGTGGGGGCTCTTCCTGGTTCTGAAGAACTGGGCCAGGTTGTCGGTCGGGCTGGCATGTGGCCACCCGTCGCCGCCCCGTCGTCGCCCGTCCCGCTGCCCCCCCCCCCACGTGGCATTACAATCGCATTGCGTTGCAATCGGTCTGCGTTGCACTGCGACGCTTTGCCTCGCGTTGCTTTGCGTTGCACCAGATCGATGCCCCTGTTCCGAAAAAGTGGACTCTACCACCCTCCCCCCCGAAGTATCCATTCCCAGGGAACCTATGCAAAACACATATGACGCTGACCAAATGTCTATTTTTGTTGTGGGAATTCGTACTATCCCAGCTAGGACGGTTATGCGCGCGCACTCGCTTATCAAAACTCTAGGTTCACAAAAAATCCCTTGCACAAAACGAAACGAAATGCGCACGCACGCGTCGTTGCGCGCGCATGCCAAAATCTGTCAAAAACCCTCGGTGTCTGAAAAAAATCCAAATTGAATGTCCAAGCCAAATGAGAACACACATTGTTTCGCGACGCGGATTTTCAACAAAAGCGTGCGCGCGCTCCAGCGAATTCTCCTTAACAAACCATAAGTTTCAACATTCTCAACACATGCTACCAAACGGGCTCCGCGCGCATGTCGAAATCGTCCGAACGCTTTTGCGCGCGTGGTGGGGTGGCACGATCCGTGTCGAATCATACCATGCGAGCCACTCTCGCGGATCTGCCGCGGGCGCATTTCGAAGTCCTTCCAAAACCTTCATCACCGACGCGAAGACGCCGTCATCGCCGTTGGCGTGATCAGCATCGACGCCGTCATTGGCTGCCCCGTCGTCGCTGTGAACATCGTCACCAACATCGCTACGATCATCATCGTGTCAGCCGTTGTCGACGTTGCCATGATACCGCGCCCGCCCAAGTCGCCGACTCGCACTGAAGTGCCCGCTGGGATATGCAGAGCGGTCAACGCCACCGCGTTCGCGTCGGTCGCGCCAAACTAGCTAGCCGCTGCGCGCGCGAGCATGCGCGGGCTAGCGCGGCCGCAGAGATGCACCAGCCAACACCCAGCACCCATCGCAATCGCTCCCGCATGGGTTTTGCAAACCAAGTTGCGCGTGGGCGGGTGGCATGATTGCGCGAGCAGGGGGGTTGACAACTTCAAGTTCGGCAAGTGAATTGCACCACGCAGCTTGCACCACATACTGCACCACATAGGTTGCACCCCAAAGATGGCACCACACATATCATATCGAACATGGGCGGAAAGTTAGGGCGGAAGGTCGGGAAGAGTGAGGGTGAGGGACAGCGGCACGCGGCTGCGCAATTGATAAAATAAAGGGCAGCAGTAGGAGGGGAACCAACTCGGGGGGAAACATCGATCTGGACTCGACAATACGTCGCCGACAGGCGATATGCCACCGATAGCCAATCCACATGCTCCTGGGAGGGGTGAGCTATCGGGGCCCTAATTATGTGCCACCAGTGGGCGATTAGGGCTCGATGCGTCCCTCCTGAGCCTATCATCCGCCCTCGTCCCCATCGAGATAGAGGCAATGCTCAATTGCGAGCGCTCAACTACACTTTGTCTTTATGTTCTTGAAAACGGAATCTCCGGAGCTCTAGATCCCTTCCCAAAGACCGGCTTTCTCATCCTGATCGAGCTCCTACTGACCCAGGCCATTGCAAGCCCCAGTCAGCCAGGCTTGCATAATTCTGCAAGATCCTGCAACATCCAGCGCGCTAGACTGGGCCAACGCAAACCTGGCTTTGTAGGGCGCCCTGGCTGGCCCCCGTTTGCATTGGTCCCCGCCTGAAGGCCCCCGACCTGGATCGCTCGGGAGCGGCCAAGTGGGGGGCGTCCAAGAGGGGGGGGGGGGGGGGGCAAATTAGAACCGGCGGCATGCGCGCGGCCCAGCGGGGGGGCCAGGGACGCAATGATATAAGAAGAGGCGCCATAAATCAGAGGAAATATCATGGCCCCACCATGATATCCACCCCCCACTAGTCACCACCCTCGTCTCTTCCGCCCCCGAATCGCTTTTCACGGGCCCGGCGGGGGCCCCCGCAGACCGAAAACGTGGACAAGAGCACCGCCTCGACCTTTGCAGCGCGCCGAGGCCTGGGACCGCATTCGCCCAGCCTCAAGTCTTGTGGCTGCCATGACAATGGACGCTCTAACAATCCTACCATAGTATTGGGGATGTGTAAAAAATGAGCTGTACGAAAACGGTTCTGGAAATGTTGAGAGCATGTTTTTCCCAAACATCATGTGGTGTTGGGTCCTAGTTTTGAAGAGACGGTCTCCGCGTTCCCCTTGTCCTCTCCTCCTCCTTTTCCCCCTGCTCCCCTCCCTCCTCCTTCTTCCATGCGTTTCACCCACCCAGCACAGCGCTTCGTGGCCCCATATGGAGCTCCACCGAAGCCCCCAGTGGCACCGCCCGCATGCGTCCGCCACCACCCAGCACAGCCCTTGCTCCCTGCGTTTCACCCACCCAGTACAGGTGTTGAAGGAGGCCACATTTTCCCACCTCGACATTGCCCAGAATGTTACGCCCTCGAACCCCACCTCGCTGGGGGGAACCCACCGCCACAGGAGCGACGTCGTTGAGTCCGAGACAGAAGGCATCGGAAAGGATCTTCGCGTCCGTGTTCGAGAGGGAGAGCGGGCGGGTGGAGGCAGGTGCACGTGAGACAAAGTCACTGCGATCACGCGGGTCGCTGCCCTTCGGGAGGAAGACCATGCGACTAACTCGACAATCAGGGGGGAGTGAATCTCCCGCGCTGTTGAAAACCTCCTCGTAAACCTCGAACAGGGCAGCGGTCGCCCCAGGGGCCTTCCAGCATCCATGCGGGATCCCATCAGGACCAGGAACAGAATGAAACTTATGGCCGACACGGCCCCGAAATTCGTCAACGTCAAGTTCCCATCGGGGGGCAGGAGAAAGGCCGTCAATAATCTGAACATGGGCCAGAATTTCTTGCCAATGAGTCGGATCGCGATCAGCCTGGGCAAAGACCGTACTCCAATGGGCCACCGGGGCCGCAGTTGCCGCTTCAGGGGAGGCACACGGGGCCCCGTCCTCGTCCAAGACGCCCAGCAGCCCAGCCCCCCCCCTCATGAGATCCCACCCACGCCGACAAGCCACCAGCCTCCGCCTCTTGTTGGTCCTCACCTCCTCCACCTGGTTACTATGATCCAACTCCTCCAGCTCCGCATCAAACCAACGCCCCTTCAAGGTCAGTGCCAAACTGCGGAGGCCATCAGGATCAATGCACACGCCGCCGTCGACGTCGAAGAACGGCAGGAGAGAGGCGCAGCAACGAATGGCACGAAGACAGAGATACCACTGCCGACCCCGCCACCCACGGCATGCCATGAAAGCAAAGTGGAGCCGCTCCGCATCGTTGGCCGCTGGACGACACTTAAGGGTCTTCTTAAATTCCACAGCAGCCGTGCCGAAAACTTCTCTCACTCGTGCGAGTTTCTGGGCAGGGTCCGACGGGGGCGTCAGCTCCCGTAGCTGTTCGGAAACCATCCTGTGATAGTCGGCGCGCTGGCTGATGCATTTCGGAACCGAGAACCGACCCCTCGGGGTCGGGAGGGGAACCGCGGCAGCAACGGGAATGTGATCGGAAGAGGCCCCTGGATGCATAAGGGTGCCGACAGCGTTGACAACAACGGTCATCTCATTGAGAATGCCTGCAGGAAGGGTCGTGTAAATCCGATCCAATGTGGCCAATCCCCTCAACTCCCGATTCACAAGATCCCTACGGGTCGGGTCGGGCGGGTATGATACACACCAGTGGCTACAATGTTCCTGAAAAGCATCGCGTTGCACACGGTCCCCAGGCCCAATCTCCCCCGAGACCAGAGACCTACCATCCTCCATCGCACAGAAATTCCAGTCGCCCAGAATGACAACCATAGTATGCGCCGCCGCAGGAAGGGCGGCATTGATGAGGCGTAAGTACTAATGATAGATATGGACATCATCGCACGTGTCAGGCACGAGGAGGAGGAGGAGGAGGAGGAGGAGGAGGAGGAGGGGGAGGAGGGGGGGGGGAGGACTGGACTGGCGCTATAAGGGACTGGCGCTGCGCCGCCTGCCGACGCAGACCGCTGCGGCAGGGCATCACGACGCCGGCGCCAGCGGCGTGGCCCCGAGGCCACCGCCGCCCCGCGCCTTGTAAGGCAGCTACTAATGGACAGCCTCAGAATCCAGGAAACAGCTTAATTGCATGAAAATGCTGAGAAAAAAAAGGTGATGTGAAGTACGTCAAAATTAGGCCGCTGCAATATGTTCTTACAAAAATTACAAAAATATACAAGGCCCCGAATGCAACGGCAGCGGCGGCGGCGACGCGACAGCAAAGCAGTGAGAAGGGAAAGAAACTGCAACGGCGCAGCTGTCAGGAGAAAGTGAGTTCCAGCCGGAGAGGTTGCGTGACATCGCATGGCGAATCACATTGAAACAAAGGAAGCAGAAGGAGGAGGAGGGAGGAGGGAGGAGGGGAAGGACATGGACGAGGAGGAGGAGAAGAAGGAGGAAGAAGTTGATAGAGGAGGGCGAGGAGGAACATGAGGAGTTGGACGAGGATGACCACGGCGACGAACACGAGGAAGGGTAAAGGGAGGAGGAGGAGAAGGAGGAGGAGGAGGAGGAGGAGGGGGAAGAAAAGAGGAGGGGAATGAGGAGGAGGAGGAGGAGGAGCAGGACGAGGACGAGGAGGACGAGGAGGAGGGGGTGGACATTTTTCGAGCATCCCCCGCGAGTGGAAACCCTGCCGCAGCAGGCTTGCTGCATCCACGAACACCAGCCCCACCCCCGCTGATGCGGAAAGGAGTGAAGGCGCTGAGTTGGGTTTGGCGGGGATCGCTGTGGTCTTATCGCAGGCCCGCCGCAGGCGCCGTTTTTGAATCAAAGCAAACATCTGCATTGATATCGCAAGCCCGCAAACGACGCTATTTCTCTATAAGAAGAAAGCGGATACTGTTTGCAAACCTGCCGCAGGCGCCGATTCTGCATTGAAGCCAAAACCGGCATGAAGATGGCAAGCTCGCCGCTGGCGTCGATCTTATGATCAGGAAACGAATTCTGATTGCAAACCCGCCGCAGGCACCGATTAAAAACTGAAGCCGTAACAAGCATGAAGATGGCAAGCCCGCCGCAGGCGCCGATTTTTTCACCAGGAAGTAAATTCTAGACAACGAATTCATGGCGCAAGCCCACCGCAAGCGCCGATTTGTCATTAAAAACGCGAATGAAATGACGATCGACGCCGATTATTTCAAGAAGCATGAGGAAATCACAAGCGCCGCAGGCGCCGGTTTTTGTCTTGCGCAGAAAAAGCCTTTTCCCCTCCCACGAGGCCGCGGAGGCCCCCCTATTGGGCGGCATGGCCGGGGGGGGGGGAGGAAGGAGGGGCGGGGGGGAGGGGAGGAGGGAGGAGGAGGAGGAGGGGGGACGAGGAGGAGGAAGGAGGGGGAGGAGGAGGGGGGGGGGGCGGGGAAGAGGCGGAGGGGGGGGGGGAGGAGGAGGAGGAGGAGGAGGAGGAGGAGGAGAAGAAGGGGCGGGCAGAGAAATAGCGAAACAATAGCGGGGGAATAAATACAGAAAAAAGGTGCATCCCCGGGGAAAATTTGCGGCGCCTGCTTTTTACATATATTTTATCGCTATTTTTTCCGGCGGCCGAAACAGGCAATTCCGCGCACTTGTTTTTTCGCTGTTGTTTCGCAGGTTGTTCGCTATGTTTTCGCCATTTTTTTGCTATTTATTATGCAAAACATAACGGTAACATATACAAAAAATAAATTTCGCCGGGCGCACCTTTTTTTCCCATAAAAAAGTATACAATAATTGCACCCAAAAAATCAGCCGAAGCGATTGAAAATATAGAAAAAATAAATGAATAAGAAAAAATAAAAGCGAAATCATGCGTCCCCCGGGGCCGCCGGCCGGAGCAAGGTGAAACAGCGCGACGCCGCCGGGAATCTTGCGGCGGATTGCTGCCGCCCCATCCCAAAGAGCCTTGCCCCACCCCCCTGCCGCAAACACCATTGGGTAGACAGGCGGGCCGTCCCGGGCGGGGGGGCGGGCGGGGGCGCAACGCCAAACGAAGCGCGCAGCCGCGCGGGTCGCAAACGAAACGGCGTGACTCTTGTAGCGGGGCCCAACAGTGCATCCCGTCGGCCCTGTCGGCGAGCCCTGCTTTCTCAAACGAACTCCTTGTCGGGGATGGGCGCGACCCTTATCCCGGACCCCCTTATAGCAGGTCCATCAAAGCGCCCATGATGGCTCAAAAATTGTCCCCACATGCGGCAAGGCTCAAGACGACCCGCGATACGGCTCCAGATAGCCAGAGATCTTGCAAGACCCAAAGCGCCACCACGCCCTGAGGCACGGAACGGGCGTGTTCCGACGTAATCTACCTCACTCTTGAGCCTCAGTCCTCTGTCTTCAAAACCAACATCGGAGTGAGGAGGGGGTTCCGCCCACGCGAATTCGTTTCAAGTCGCGCGCGTGTTGGTTGCTCTGAGGTCGGCAAGTCGTTCCGTTATTTCTTTGTTCTTCCGGCCAAGGGGGGGGGCGGCAGGCCCGCCAATGGGGGGGCCTCCGCGGCGTCGTGGGAGGGGAAGGGCCCTTTCGGTGCAAGAAAAAATCGGCGCTGGCGGCGGGCTTGCGATCTCCTCGTGGTTCTTGAAAAAATCGGCGCCTGCAGCGGGCTCGCGATCTTCATTACATTTAAGGCTTCACTGAAAAATTGGCGCCGGCGGTGGGCTTGCGACAAGAATTCGCGTTCTGGCGATAAAATCGGCGCCTGCGGCGGGCTTGCCGCCCTCATGTTTTTTTATCGCTTCAATGAAACATCCGCGCCTGCGGTGGGCTTGCGACAAGAATTCGCGTTCTGGCGATAAAATCGGCGTCTGCGGCGGGCTCGCCATCCTCATGTTGGTTCAGGCTTCAATCCAAATCGGCGCCTGCGGCGGGCTTGCGATCGAAATTTGTTGTCTGGTGGTAGATTCGGCGCCTGCGGCGGGCCTACTTCTATGGTATATGTATATATGTTGAAGATGTAATAACAATCTACTTTCGCAACCTAATTTTTCCCTACTTTGAAACTGTTCCACATACCAGAACCTGTGCACATTACCTTCATTCCAACCCGCGCCCCTCGCCCTGGAGGAGTGGGGTGGGGGGTGGAGCGAAAACTCCGACGACGCGGCCTTTGCGCACATTGGGCCCCCTTGAGGTCTGGACCACTTCCCCAAGACTGGCACCCCATCCCTGGCCGTCTGTTGGCGGCCCCCGGGCCGGGCCCGGCAAGAGGTGCCCTGGACGCCGAATGCGACCGTGCTCGATCCGACGACGACAGGGGGTGGAGGGGCCGTTGGAGGGAGGCGGAGGAAGCCCAGAGATCCGATGTCCGACTTCCGACCAGCTTGCAGAACAGAACCTCTGAACAAGTGCAGAGCAGGTTAGGTTTAAGTCGGGCCTGTCCCCCTACAGGGAGATTTTCGACGACAAATAAAAAACCCAACATACCCCAAAAAGGTCAAAGAAATACTAAAAAAAATAATCCTCAGACTATGTTTGGACCATGTTTTAATTATTTTGCAGGTATTTCTTTCATTTTTCATAGAACATCCCCCTGTAAGGGGACACGCCCGACTTGAGGTTAGGCCGCCCACGCCCTTGACCAGCCGCGCGGCCCCCTTTGCTCGCGAAGGCCGCCTCGCGCCGCCAAGCGCCAGGCGAACCCGTCGCGAGCACACGGGCCGCCGCTTGCCCCGCAGAAGGGGGGTGGACAGCGGAAGAAAACGGGGGGAGGGTTAAAGTCGGGCATGTCCCCCTGGCAGGGGGATTTACGACGAAAAATTAAAGATACCCCAAAAATAATCCAAACACAATCCAAACATCGTATGAGGACAATGTATGGTTTTACTTTTGACATGTTTGGTGTTTTTTTTTTATTTTTCGTCGAAAACCCCTCTGTATGGGGGGGACACGCCCGACGTAACGCTTGCCCCGCAGAAGGGGCTGAATAGCGGAACAAAACGGGTGGAGGGTTAAGTCGGGCCTGTCCCCCTACAGGGGGATGTTCGACGAAAGATAAAATCTACCCCAAACATAATCCACAAATAGTCAAAACATCGTTTGGGGACTATTTTTTGGTGGTTTGTACTTTTTGACCTTTTTTGGTGTATTTTTGGAGTATGTATTTGTTTCGTCGAAAATCCCCCTGTAGGGGGACACGCCCGACATAACGCTTGCCCCGCAGAAGGGGGTGGATAGCAGAAGAAAACAGGGGGCGGGGCGGGGAACATTGGGCTGGCAGCGCAGAAGGTGAACGCACGGAGGGACGACGACGGAGGAAGGGAGGGGGGCGAGGGGGCCTCCCTTCTGCCTTCTCCTCTCCACTCTTTCATTTTCCCCCTCCCTGCCCTCCCCCGTCCGCCTTCCCCCCGCAGCCGCCCTTTTTGGGCGCGAATGCGATGGGGCGACCTCCCTTGCGAGGCTACCCGCACATATGAAGGGGCCAGGGACACACAAATAAATACATACAAATAAAAAGATTCCGCATATTTTCCCATATTTCAAAAGTTTCTGTCTCCCCCCCCCCCCCCACACTTCCCACATTTTCCCATATTTTCATTGGGAATCGACGATTAATTGTGTCTGTGGGGCCGGCCCAGAGGGGCGCGAATCCGCCCGCCAGCCGGCCCCGCGAGCGCCCCCAGGCACGGCCGCCGCTTGTTTTCCACCGGATTCCGAGTGGAAGAAATTGGCAGAGAAATCGGCCCAGGAGTGCGGCAGTGGTTGCGGGGGGTACTCTTGGCAGATGCCTGCCCGCGAAAGTTTTTTGGACGGCCCCGCGGCCCCGACCAGCGCTTTTGGAGGACGCGCGCGGGCGGACGACGGTGCTTTGCGTGTCAGGGCCCTCGACGCACATGGCCTTTCCAGTCTGGGCGAGAGCACCGTGCGCGCGAGGCCGCGCGTCTTTCCCGCGCTCGGCTATGATTCCAGCGAGGATGCCCGCCGTGCGCAAGTGCGCCTGGGAATTCGCACGCGCACGTCCCGCGCGCAATGCCATGCGGCCGCGCGTTCGAGTCCTCGGAGGGGGAAAGGGGCTGTGGAGGAGGAGGAGGAGGAAGAGGAACAGGAGGAGGAGTCGGATAGGACACGAGACGAGTGCGGAACGCATCCGGGGTTGGGCGACACGGGTCGCCCCGGGAGGGCGCCCAGCTCCCACGAGCGAGGTCCGAGAAAAACCCACGACGGCGACAAGAGGCCCACAGAAATGTCTGACCTCCGCCTCGCCTCGCCTCGCCGTGCCGTCGAAGCGTGGCCACAGGAACGCCGACGCGGCCAAGGGAAATGATGAGATGATGAACAGCGACGGGCAACTCAAGGTACTGAGCGAGCCCCGTCTGGCCCAACCTCGGTTGCAGAGCATGGTCGCCGACATCGGCATAAACCAAGACGGATCAGGTCGGGCACGTCCCCCCACGGGCGGATCTTAGACGAAAAAGCAAACATGTTCAAGAAGTAATGACACATTGCCAAACATACCAGAAAAATCGTCCCCTGACGATGTTTCAACCTATTTTTGAAACACGCCTCCTGTAGAGGGACGGGCCCGACTGAAAATGAGGATCGCTCCCACGTCGCGCTCGCGGCAGCCCATCCCCGCGCGTGCGCTTGCCGCCCCCCGTTGCGTTCACCTCTCGCGCGGGCTGTGCGCCGCGCCCTGGTGCCCCGCGCATGCCGCAGCGATAAATCCGAACACCACGAGCGTGTGCGGCCGGGTCGAACAGGTCAAGAGGTAGTCCAAAATTCGTCCCCAAACTATGTGTTTGATCATGTCTTGAGTAGTCCTCCCGTAGAGGGGCGCGCCCGACGTGGCGCTTGTTCCCCAGAGCCAAGGAAGCATGCCCTCGCCGATCTCGGCCTCTGCGGGCCCTCGCCTGGCGGCGGGGCCGTCCAGACACCACCCGGGGCGAGAAGCCCATTCCCCGGGGAGGGCAGGTGGCGACACTGTGGGTGGCCCAAAAAGGGGCCCAGCTGCAAGAGGGTGGTGCAATAGATTTGGGGCAAGTGCATTGCACACGTACTGCGCTGGAGAATTGTTCTGTATCGTATTGCAAAAAACTGCTGCACGGGAAAATACAACAACACATTTGCGCCCTGGAATGTACTGCACACGCCAGATGTATTGCAACCTCACAAATCTATTGCACCAAATCTATTGCACCACCTCCTTGTCGCTGGACCCTCTTATGGGTCGACCCGAGACATCCGAACCCTACACTGGGGGCCAGTCCGCAAGAAACCTTCCGCAAGAAACCCAACCCTGAGACCCCAGGACGTCTACGGATTTCTGGCGTGGGGAAACGTCGCGCTCTCCATCGCAAAACCATCGAAACCCAAGAAACTCAGGGCACCCTGGAGGCAAGCGGGGTGTTTCTTGGCGTGGGCCCCCACTCTACGGGCTGGGCGACGCAACGTAGCAGTGGCTCGACTTCGGCTCGACGGTTTTGAATCGCAGAGCGCGTCGCCAAAAGAACGCAACGTGCGTATCGCACTAAATCCGGGGAGCAGAGTGGGCCGACCCCAACCGCCGATCACCGAAAGCCAGAAAGCACGGACGAAAATACAACATTGGCGATTTGGATTTACGATGCCGTTCAGAACTGACGATGCCTTCATTGCGTAAGTGTGGGGTCCCCGATATGCCGACCCTTTCCCCAGGACCAGCGTTTCTGCTGGTCCCGATCCTGGCGAGCGCCGACACTAGTAGAAAACGACAAAGAACCTCCGCCTTGACTCGCTCAAGTCGTCGGAGGTCTGGGAAAGCGTTGGGGAACCATTGGGGGAGGAGGGAGATGAAGGAGGAGAGAAACTCGACGTCGAGCGAGGGGGGGAAGTGAGAGAAGGAGAACAGAAGGTCGGCAGGCTGCCGAGCCTTCTGAAAAAAGGCCCGGCGCTTCTCACTTCCGCCCCCAGGCTCGCCGCCGACTTCACCGTCCTTCTGCCTGCCTCCTCCCCGCGCCCCCGCCCCCCCAGTGTCCCTCCAATCTTCCTCCGGCCCTCTGCTCCCCAGTCAGGTTTCCTCCCCTTCCTCGCGCATCCGCCCCCCTTCCCCCCTCCCATTTCTCCAGGGCAGGACCTAAACGTCGTGTTTCGTTTTGTTGTTGTTCTGTCTTTCGTTCTGCTCTACCTGTACCTCCCTGCCAAAACGAAAAACGGAAGCACAGCCGAAGTCCAGCAACACCCCTGACCTTCCAGAGAGCTATTTTTTAGCACGGGAGGCCTAAAAACCTAAACAACGAAACGAAATCGCTTAAAACCAAGACATATAATAGTTCTGGGATAGGTTTTTAAGTCGCGTGCTATTATTTAGCCCTCCTGGAAGGTCAGGGACAGCGTCTAGGTCCAGCCCTGCATTCCTCATCCCGTCACATCCCCCGGATTGTCCCTCGCCTGCCGCCGAGAGAAACACGGAGGCCCTCGACTTAAGTCGGGCCTGTCCCCCTACAGGGGGATTTTCGACGAAAAATAAAACATACCTTCGAAATGCACCAAAATTGCAACAACAAAATGCTAAAAAAATAGTTCCCAGACTATGTTTAGACTATTTTGGGATTATTTGTGAGCATGTTTTATTTTTCGTCGAAAATCACCCTGTAGGGGGACAGGCCCGACTTAACTCTCGACCCCCGAGCCCTGGCAGGGCGGGGCCGCGTCGCCTCGAACTGCCGGCGCTGCGGGTGGTTCTTCGGCACCTCGCTGCGGCCGCCCCACCGACCCCCGCGCGGCCTCCCTCCGCATGCCGCCGCCGCCCGTCGGTCTCGAACCTCGACCGCCAACGCAATGGAGAAACTGCATGGATCTGATTGCCGGCTGGCATTCCGGGGGCCCACGCCGGAAAGCAACAACTCAGGACACGCGGTCCCAAGGCCCAGCTGGTCCCCCAGAAACGGGTCAAGACTTCCCGTCCTGAGCGGAACAATGCCCCAGATCGTTGGGAACAAAAGCGCGGCGGAACAGTTATAAACAATGTCGCGTTTTTGTTGGTCGGGGGGCCTTGCCAGGATCCCTGGGACCATTAACAAAAACGGCCCAGGATGGGAAACAGGTTCAGGAAAATGCTCCAAGCACCGCTGGGGAGCCACGTTGCGGACCAAAACGCACCGTCGGCATGGGTTGGGACGCCAGGAAAGCCTTCCAACAACGAATCCAGTTCAAAATGCAAAGATGTTGGTTACCGTCCAATGTTTCCATACCAAACCCCATCGTACCCCAAATTGAGCCCCCGACGCCGCCACTGCCAGGAACTATCCCACTTGACGAAAGGGACCCCGATGACATCTCACACGCGCGATGTACAATGTAGGCCGTCCCGTTGCTGTCCGCTGCGAAAGCCTGGGGCATGTCAAACGCAGCGGTACACCCTTTTGGCCATCGCTCGGACGTCCATTCCCTGTGTTTTTTTCGGTTTCGTGCGTGGTTGTTTCGCCAAATGATCAAGGATGCTCCTCGATGGTCCTCGCCGAAGGAAAAATGCACACGTCCGAGCGATGCCAAGCCCTCACGAGGAAGAGGCCGAGGACGAGGAGAGCCAGAGTCCATCCGTCGGCGCCTCCCTTTCCGGGACGCGGCAGCGCGAGCAAGAGAAAGAGCGGAGTAGGACGAGCGCTGCCCCACCCGAGCCCGAGAACAAGATCGTGCCCCCCCCCCCCCCCGCGCAACTGAACCGAACAAGCTCTCGGAAATCGGGTGCGACGGGCCCGCGAACTAAAAAGCAAGGATCCGGATGGGATGTGGCACTTTTTCTATACGCGAGGCAAGGCCGTGTGGATAGAGTTCGTTTGAAGCGGGCGCGGGAGGTCACCCCAAAATGGCGGCGGGAAGCTTTTCATGCACCCCGAAAAACAAAGGAACGCCCCGTTCGAGTCTGGTGCTCAAGCGAGTCCGCTGTGCCTCGGTCGCACCCCATGTGCAAGCCGCCCAAAACAACCCCAGCAAAACAATGGAACGGTTGTACCCAACAGTTCCCAGCAGGCAAAGGCACACATCAAGCGGGGCCACTAACCAGCCTCTCATCATCATACCTACCGGTGCGATCTCGCATTGCTTTATTTCGACCGTGCGCCCTGCTGGTGGTTCTGCTGGTGGTCGTGCTCGTGGTCCTGTTGGTGGTTGTGCTGGTGGTTGTGCTGGTGGTTGTACTGGTGGTCGTGCTGGTGGTTGTGCTGGTGGTCGTGCTTGTGGAGGTGCTGGTGGCCGTGCTGGTGGCTGTTCGTGCTGGTGGTCGTGCTGGTGGTTGTGCTGGTCGTCGTGCTGGTGGATGTGCTGGTCGCTGGTAGTGGTTGTGCTGGTGGTTGTGCTGGTGGTCGTGCTGGTGGTTGTGCTGGTTGTCGTACTGGTGATTGGTGGTGCTGGGTGATCGTGCTGGGTGGTCGTGCTGGTGGTCGTGCTGGTGGTCCTGCTGGTGGTTGTGCTGGTGGTTGTGCTGGTGGTTGTGCTGGTGGTCGTGCTGGTGGTTGTGCTGGTGGTCGTGCTTGCGGAGGTGCTGGTGGCCGTGCTGGTGGCTGGTCGTGCTGGTGGTCGTGTTGGTGGTTGTGCTGGTGGTCGTGCTTGCGGAGGTGCTGGTTGCCGTGCTGGTGGCTGGTTGTGCTGGTGGTCGTGCTGGTGGTTGTGCAGGTCGTCGTGCTGGTGGTTCTGCTGGTGGTCGTGGTGGTGGTTGGTAGTGGTTGTGCTGGTGGTTGTGCTGGTGGTGGTCGTGCTGCTAGTTGTGCTGGTCGTTCTCGTGGCCGTGCTGGTGGTTGTGCTGGTCGTCGTGCTGGCGGTTCTGCTGGTGGTCCCCGAGCCCCCCCCACACTCCTTATTCCGACCGTGCGCCCCCCCCCTCTCCTCCCCCCGCTCACCCCCCTGCGCCTCCCTCCTCTTGCCCAAGTCCTCCTCCCACCCTCCCCGCGCCCCCGCGCCCCTCTCCCCCGTGTTTCCCCCGCTCTCCCTTGGCCCCCCTCCCCTTATTCCGACCGTGCGCCCCCCCGCCGTTCCTCCCCTGCGCCCCTCTCTCCTTGCCCCGGTGCTCCCTCCACGCTCCCCGGCCCCCGCGCCTTCTCCTCCGTCGTGCCCCCCCCGCCGTCCCCGAGCCCCCACCCCACTCCTTATTCCGACCGTGCGCCCCCTCCCCCCCCCGCTCTCCCCTGCGCCTCCCTCCTCTTGCCCCCGTCCTCCTCGCACCCTCCCCGCGCCCCCGCGCCCTTCTCCCCCGTGCTTCCCCCGCCGTCCCCGACCCCCCCTCTCCTTATTCCAACCGTGCACCTGCCCCCCTGCTCCTCCCATTCGCCCCGTTCCCTTCGTTCCGTGCTCCCCCCACGCTCCCCTAGCTTCCACGCCTTCTCCCCCGCGCCCCGCCCGCCTTTCCCGAGCCCCCCCTCCCCTTTATTCCGACCGTGCGCCCCTCCTCCCGCTCCTCCCCTGCACCCCTCTCCCCTTGCACCCGTGCTCCCCCCACGCTCCCCGGACTCCCGCGCCTGCTCCTCCGTGCTCCCACCGCCGTCCCCGGGCTCCCCTCCCCTTATTCCGACCGCGCGCCCTCCCGTTCCTCCCTTCCGCGCCCCCGCCGTCCTCCCCGGGCCCCCCTCCCTTTATTCCGACCATGCGCCCTCCCCCCGCTCCTCCCCTGCGCCTCCCTCCTCTTGCCTCCGTGCCCCCCGCCTTCCCCGGGCCCCCCTGGCCTGATTCCGACCGTGCGCCCTCCCCCCGCTCCTCCCCTGCGTTCCTCTGCCGTTGCCCCCGTGTTCCCCCCATTCTTCTCGGGCCCCCGCGCCTTCTGCGATGGCCGCTGCGTTTGCTAAGCGGTTGGGCGACATGCATGTGCATGTGATTCTCCTATCTTATATGGGGTAACCTGTTTATGGGGATATCAACGGATCCCGCTTCGTATGTTGTGGGTTGTCCCTGGATGTCGGTTGGTAAGTGGTTAAGCTAACCAGGCTAAGTGAGACCGAATGGTTACCCTAAGTGGGCCAACTCGGATACCATCCGACATGTTTCTCTCTTGCCCACAAACAAAAGCTAGGAGGAGAGGCAGGAGCAGAGAGGGGGCGGGCCAGGTGCACGGGAGCGGCGGGGAGGGGGAGGAGGGGGAGGAGGGGGAGCGTGGCAGTGTTTTGCTGCCACCGTTTCCATATGCTGCCTCTGCTGCTTGCTGTCGGTGTCCAAGTGCATTATCCTTTGCTGGTTGGTCGGGGGGGGGGGGTCCCTCCAAATTTGCCCCACCCCCCTCGGAGGAGAAGGGGGAGGACGAAGAGGGGGGGGAATTCTTGACGCTTCGCGTATCCCCACCATCCAGAAACGATCAGCAGGGGAGTTGGTGAATCAGGGGCGGCAGAACGCATGCAGTCGCGCAGCCGTCTTCGATACACAAGCATCACACATAGCTTCCCGCATTGAAGCTTAAGATGGAAATGTGTGCACATTACGATGGTGCTTCGATGTGAGGTGAGGGGTATTTCGATAACTCGTGATGGCTGTTGCACTGATTTGTATATTAAACTCGCGTGCGTTCCGAAACTTGGAGGCATCTTGGGGCCCTCTTGGGATTCTCTTTGGCCCCTCTTGGGGCCTCCTGGGGCTCTTTCTTGGGGCTCTCCTGAGGTCCTCTTAGGGCCTTCTTGGGGCGCCCTTGGGGTCCTCTTGGGGCCTTCTTGGAGCCCTCTTGGGTCTCTTTTGGAGGGTATTGGAGCCCTCTCGGGGCTCTTTGGGGGAGTTCTGGGAGGCCTCTCGGGGGCGCCTTGTGTTCTTCATGGCTAAAGAATAAGTGTGTGGGGGGGGGGGGGGGGGGGGGGGGGATTCTTCCCCCCCCCCCCCCCCCCGGAGGCTCAAAAATGCAGTCCTGGAACCCTCTTGGCCCGCTCTCACTTTGCACCGTTTCGGCGCAGGTGGAAGGGAAGTCATTGATATGGAAGACGCTGCAGAGATGCAACACGCACCAAGAACAGCGTATACGAACTGTTGCATGTGTCTGAGGGGTCGACAGAACAACGCGATCTAGAATGGCTGAGCCATAATGGCTACGGACCCTCCCCCCCCATTCTAAAGACCAATCCCCTACATCCTCTTCATTACTTGGCCATGCCCCCTCTCGCCGCCCAGTGGGTCAGGGTAGGGCTCGGATACGCCCCCCCCTGCAAGGTCACGTTCGTCGCGCCTTGACTCCAGTATCCCGCCATATGTTGATTACAATGGCCCATCGGGCTCTGGCTGAGAGGGTCATCCGATACCTAAAACGTTGACAGCTTCGTCTATGTTGATTCCATTGGCCCATCGGGCTCTGGCTGCAGAGGACCATCCGATGCCTGAAGTGTTGGCCGCTTCGTCGTTAGGGTAGGGGTTAGAATGATGATTGAACATCAGGGGGACCGCATGGGGTAGGGGTTAAACTTCAGTGTAAGGCGTTGGTTGGGGATAAGGTTAGTGGTTAGGGGTATATGGGGTTAGGGGGTATGGTTCAGGGTTAAGGGCAGGGTGTAAGGGGATGGAGGTTGGGGGGCGTGGGCCCTGGTTCGCATCGGTGCCGTTTCAGGGGCCACGAGAAACGCGGGAAGCCCTCAAGGGCTTGGAGAGTTTCACGTATGTTGCGAGACCCCGTTCGGGGTCCTCTTGGGTCCCGAGCACCGAATGACGTCCCGAGATGGACGACCACCTCCCCCTGAACAGGTTCCCAGAGGAGCCGACCGCAACCCCGAGGATTGCCCGTGCGTGCCCAATCATAGTTTCACGAACTGTTGAGCATAGCTCAACCACGAATTCTCCGCATGGCAAACGGTGCGTACAGCGAGCCTGGCAAGCGCCCCTCATGCTGACCCCGCGTGTACCGTGAAAGCTAACTATGCCATGCGCCCCACATGCTTCGCGAGGGTGTCATTCGGGAGCGAGGGGAGGTAGAGAGATAGGGAGGTGTTCAGCAGGACGCAGTAGGAGAGTGAGGGGCGTGCACCATCACGCCCCATGTTTCTTAAACACAAGGGCGGCCTTCTGGTAAGCCTCCCCGCCGATGCGCTTCTGATCCACCACAGAGCGACCCACGTGCTTCGCAAGGGTGATGGCTGAGGTGTATGCGGGCGACGCGTATGCACCGATGGTCCTCCCTTTGCAATCGGTCGGCCTCAGGTAGGCCTTGTAGTCGACGCTGTGCTTGAGCGGTTTCGCATCGGCACCTGCCCAACCCATGGCCCGAGGAGCGACCGCCCCATTCGCCCCCTCCCCCCCTCATGCCCACTCATCCGCCCCCTCCTACCATGCTCGCGCAACGCCCTGGAGGGCCCCTGTAAACCTGCCCCTCGCCCTCATCCTCCTCATCCACATCCAACTCCTCTTTCTCTCCCCCCCCCTCCTTCTCTGCCTGCCTGCATTCATATGGCATAGCATGTGCATAGACGAATGCACATGGCAGGGTCCAGTCGTATAATCTGGCATCTGTTGCGACTCCGACTCTGATTCATCACCCCTCGTGCCCCTCATGAAGCCTTCTCGGGGGCCCGTTGAGCGGGCGAAATCTTGGGGGGAGCACGCGCGCGCTATACACATTACGTCGCATAGTGCCTGCCGCCCAACCCCCCCCCCCCCCGCCGTTGGACGGCGCGGCCTTGGACTTGGGCTTGCCCTTGGCCTTCGCCTTGGGCTCCCCCTTGGCCTTGGCCCTGCCCGTGCAGCCCTTGTCCGTGTTCGTGGCCGCGCTCTGGGCCTCGTCGGCGCCGTCCTTCGCAGCCTTCCTCCCCCTCTTCGCCTCGTGGGGAGCGCGCCTCATCGACTCCTCCAAGGCGGCGGCCTCGTCGTCGGCTGCCGCGGCCGCCCCTGAGGGAGCCCGGTCCGCCGCTGCAGGAGAGTCGCCCGCCGAGCTCGCACCCCAGGCGGGGGTTGGGTCACCGTTGGACACGCCGCCGCCGCCAATGGGCGGAGTCGCATCCATGCTCAGCAGCTTTGCATTGGCTGGGGGGGGGGGGGCTCCTCAGCTGGGGCTTGAGCGCGCGCAGGCCCGACGAGCCCGCCCCGCTGCCGCCGGCGATGGCTCGCTGACCAGAACCGTTGATAGATTGGCAAATGGTCTGCGTGGTCATCATCAGCACCTGCATGGAGTCGGCATCCTGTGGCTGGCCGCTCGGGCCGAACGCTGAAGGCTGAGCCACTGCCAGGGGTCCAGGCTGCGTCTGGTGATCAGCGCGCTTGTCCCCCACCTGGTTGCTGGACTTCCTGCAGCGCATGCCCTGGAACGCGGCCTCGATCATCTCGACCTGCCCCTCGTTAGGCTGGACTGGCGGGTCCTCGGCGGTGCACGCGTAATCCCACCTCCCCTGGCCCATGAACTGAGGGTGGGCCTTCGTCTCGTCGAGCTTCGACCCTGTCGCTCAGCGCCGTCGCAAGCGCGGTGACCTGCTCAGCCTAGGGGTCCATGGCCCTCCACCAATGGTCACCGTGACGGCGGTTGCCACGGCGCACGTCACGTCGTTCGTCGTGGAGATCGTCTGCACCAGGGCGCGAACCTGCGATTGCTTGGCCGCGCCCATGTTCAGCCCTGCTGAAGCCTGAGCCCAAATTAACCTGACCCGCTCGTTGATCATGCCGATGAGGCGGTGGCGACGGGGTCGGCGTCGCCCATGCTGCGGCGCGAGGCGCGTGGCGAAACAATAATAAACAAGCCAATGCGAGCCAAAACAGCTACGCCAGTGGAGGGGGACATGGAGAGAGATGATGGGGAGGGAGCGCGTGGGGCGAGGGTGAAAAGCCACATCGCACGCAACACATGAGAACAAGCAGCGGCATCTCTCTGATGCGCGAACCTGTGCTCAGAGGTTCGCTCAATTGCGCGAACCTCTGCTCAGAGGTTCGCGCATCCGCCAACGTAAGATAACTTTAAGTTATATTATGAAGATGAGTTGGCGGAAACCGAACCTCTGAGCAGGGGTTCGTGCAATGCGAAAATATCATACGTCGGTGGTCGGCCCCTGCGTGCCCTGACAGTCTAGCCGCGCTGATCGATGGGGTCGCGGTCACATTTCGACATATATTGTGCGATCGACACGGGCTCCGATTGGCCATTTCATCACGAGCCCAACTTGAATGATAGTGCGGACTACAACCGCATGCGAGCATAGCATACCGCTACATGATATCACCGCCGAGCGCGGTTGAGCGAGGGCGGCGCGCAGCCGCGCACCAGACTACAGTTGCCCCCTGCTCGCCAACCAGTCCGACACACAGCCACGCCAGTGCGCATTCCTTCCATAGTGCATACAGGCACAGCGCGCCGCTACCCCTGCGTGCGCGCGCCAACCAGCCTGGCATCAGACACCCAGCCTCAGCAATCACGACTTGTTGTGGCGCATCTGGTAGAAATCCTCCAGTATTTGGCCGTGCGCGCCGATCTTGCCTTGCACGAATTCGGGCGCCCCCGTCTCGACCTTCATGCTCCTGCTCGCCATTTTCTGTGTATCCGTATTGAAGTAGTAGGTGACCAGCGAGTGCCTGTGCCTCATCCATTTCACGTGCGGGTGTGTAATGACGGGGTCGGCCACGTCTTGGTCAGGGGGAGCTGGGTCCTTCGGCTGCAGGTCCATCGCGTCGTCGCTGCACTCCACGTGCAGCTTGTCCCTGTGGTTGGCACTAGTCCGTACTTTGCACGACCGAGTCCCCCACCAGCGAGCTTCACGGTGACCTCGACCCAGCCGGCGATGTCATCGAACACGTCTTTCCTGTGCCTCTTGGACAGTGGACCCTGGGCGTCAATGGTCATGATCTCGTCATTTGCGGCGCGCTTCCTGTTGGCCTCACCCATCAATTCGTCCACCATGTTATTGCGCGCCCTGGAGAGCGCATCCACCATGCCCAGCTTCTGCGACAGGAAGCGCTTGAACCTGGCATCGCCCTTGTCGCACTGCACGGACGAGATGCCATCAACAACCGAAGGCTTCACACACCAAGACGAGGCAGGGTTCGGGGCAGTGCCAGGCGCAGCGACGAGCACATAGCCGCCATCGGTGGACACCATGAGTGGTGCGATTCGCACTGCCCGCCACAGACGTGAAAATCTGGAGCCCAAATGAGCTACGCAGCGGAGGCAGCATTGGGGGCGTGGGAGGATTGAGGAGGACGGGTGGTTGAAGCGGGGGGGATTGCTTGCAGCCTTACAACAATGCCCAAATATGTAACCCTAATGTCATGCCCCTCTGTCTCTCTCTCTCTCTCTCTCGTTCTCTCTCTCCCTCTCCCGTCTCCCTATGCATCTCCCTTTTCCCTCCGTCTCTCTCTATATCTCTCTATCTCTCTATCGCGTTCTCCCTCCCTCTCCCACCCGTTTGCTTGTGTTCGTGGTTATCTCTCTGTCTTTTTCCCTCTCTCTCTCTCTCTCTCTCTCTCTCTCTCTCTCTCTCTCCCTCCCTCACTATGTATATATATATACATATATGCATATAAAACTAAATATAGCTATAGTTGTAAACATGTATATATGTATATATACATATATATATATATGTATATATGCACCCCCCTCCCCCCCCCCCCCCCTCTCCGCGCCCCCCCCCCCCTCCCCCTCCCCCCCCCTGCACCCCCCCCCCCCCCCCCCCCCCCACCCACCCCCACACACACACCACACACACACACACACACACACACACACACACACACACACACACACACACACACACACACACACACACACACACACACACACACACACACACCACACACACACACACACACCACACACACCACCACCACCACCACCACCACCACCACCACCACCACCACCACCACCCACCACCACCACCACCACCACCACCACCACCACCACCACCACCACCACCACCACCACCACCACCACCACCACCACCACCCCACCCCACCCCCTCTCCTTCCCCGCCGACACATGTGTCTTCGGAGGGCCCCAGAACTCGCATCCTTTGTGCCGCGCAGAGGCGCGCGTCTCCTATTGCACGCGCACTATGTCACAGGCATTCCCCCATCGGGCCCCATCTCGACATCTACGATTAGCGCCGCGACCAGGGTGCCAGGTCGGTAATCCAACCAGCCCTCTGGGCGCAGGTGGTCTAGGGCGTGCCCCGTTCAGCCCCCTGCCGTTCCCTGCTCGGGAGGCACGCCCCACCCCCTTCCCCCCACCCCCCACCCCCTCCCACCACCACCCCCTCCCTGCAATTGGGCGGTGGGAAGGGGGGGGGGGGGGGGGGGGGGGGGGGGGCGCGGGTCCAAAGCAGCGTCCAAGATGGCCCAAGATGGCTCCAAGAGGGCCTCCGAGAACGCAAGATGGCCTCCAAGATGGCCCAAGATAGCGGTATACGGGTCAAGATAGCATCCGACACGCGTCCAAGAGGCCTCAAGACGGCCCCAAGACGGTTTCAAGTGCCTCACGAGGCATCCAAGGGCTCCCCACCAAACAAAAAAAAACAAAAACAAATAAAAAAAAAAACTTCCTTCAAACACATGATGGAAACCAATGGTTGTTGCATTCTCGCTTTTTCGCATCCGAAGGGCTCTTGAGGCATCGAGATGTCCCCAAGATGGCCCAAGACGGCCCCAAGAGGGGCCCACGAGATCCCCGACGCGGCCCCGAAAGCGCCCGAGAGCGCTCCAAGAGCGGGCCAAGAGGGCCCCAAGACGGCAGCTGAGCCTCCGAAGGGGATGGGGGGGGGGGGGGGGGGGGGAGAGAGGGGGGGGGGGGGGCAATAATTGCCCCCCCCCCCCCCCCCCTCTGTTCGATCAATGCGGCCTGCGACGGCCCCCAGAGGCCTCCCAGATCACTCCCAGGGGCCCCAGATAGAGCTGCGGCGCGATGATAAGGGCAGGCGCGATGACAAAGTTGCGGCGGCATGCTCAGGGCAGGCGCAATGATGACCGCACGCAGACATGACAAGGGAATCCCACGCGCCCTGCCACCGCCCCCCCCCCCCCCCCCCCCATACCCACGAACCCCACGAACCTCGAAATTGAAAAATGCTGACAACGAAAACCAAATTAGCCTCGACGCTTGGCGCATCCCCACCAGCCCAGCCAGAACGCATGCAGTCGCGCAGCCGTCTTCGAGAACACAAGCATCACACATAGCTTCCTGCATTAAGGATTAAAGTGAAAATCTGTGCAAGTTGCGATAATGCTTCGATGGGAGGTGAGGGGTATTTCGATGACTCGTAATGGCTGTTGCACTGATTTATCTTAAACCAGCGTGCGTTCCGAAACGTGGAGGCATCTTGGGGCCCTCGTGAGATTATTTTGGGCCCCTCTTGGGGCCTCCTGGGGCTCTTTCTTGGGTCTCTCCTGAGGTCCTCTTAGGGCCTTATTGGGGCTTCTGGGGGCTCTTTTGGAGTGTCGCGGGGCCCTCCTGGGGCCTTTTTTTTTTTGTTTTTGGGGGGGGGTCTGGAGGCCTTCTTTGCATTTCTCATCGCGCCGACCCTTGTCATTGAAAGCACCGCAGTTCTACACTTGCGTCGCGGCGGTCCGCAGTTGCCGGATGCGGCCACCTCTCGTCAGAGCCGCTGTCTCACAAAAAATGCATCGATGCAACGACATTGAGAGGCGGGTCAAGCGACCCGATCCGCGTGGGTGGCAAACTCCACCCTCCCACTTGCTGCGCGCATCCTGGTTCAGAGCGGAAGCCGCCTCCACCCCCTGAGTTCCCACCCTCCCCTCCCGCCACCCCTCCCCGACTAACGCCCGAACCGCGAACCTGCAGCGCGCAGTGCTCCTGGGGGAGAAAAAACCTCGCGCTGCGCAATGCGATTTAAAAAACTGCGCGCCTCCAGGCTGTGGGCTCAGCCAGACCTGCGCTTCTTAGAAGCGTCGGCCTCCTTGCTAGTGGGTGCACCTGGCTTGACGAATAGCTCGCTCCCCGCAGCAATCTTCCTAGTGTTCGTCAACGTGGGGATCGCCACTTCAGAGTGGGCAGAGCGCCCCCCAATGATGACCTGAATTTTCACGGACGCTGCCGAGCGAACCATATTCGCAGCTGCGCTGTCAGGGTTTGAAGCCACGCACCAAAACGGAACGACGAATGCATTGCTCTCATCGCTCTGGGGGGACGGGGCCTCGAACTTCAGGGACAAGTGCACCTTCGTATCGATATCCTCCAGCGCCGACGGCACCTCGACGGCGTTTGCGGGCGCTTTCGTGTTGTGGGAGATAAATGGGGCGAATGGGGACTAAGATGAGCTCACCCCTCTCATAACTAGTGTTGCTCACGACCTTCTTCGACATCTTGGTAGATACCACGGTGACCCCGGCGCGGTAGCGCACGAAGGCGTGCTTCAGCGCGCAGCGCACATGGGGGGCAAGCACTACATGGGGGGTCCTCCTCATCCTCCTCCGCCACCCCTCCTTCCCTCGTGGGGTTTACCTGACTGAGGTGTTCGGAACCTTCGGGCAGGGCCCTCCGTTGGGCCCAGAATGAATCCAGCCCTCTGGGCCCCAAGGCTGCGTTGACCAGGTCTCCGCCGAGTGCCCAGCCCAGCCAGTCCTCCTCCTCATCATCGTCACCCTCCCTCCTCTCGTCCTCCTCCTCGCCGTCCTCATCCGCATCCGTATCATCCGTGGCAAAGCACTGCAAGGCGCGCGCACCTTGGCCTTGAACTCCTCGATCACGCACTGGTCGCTGTCCAGCGCCTGCTTGAACACGTTGGACACATTGGTAATGATCTCGGCGGGGGCGGGGGCCAGCTGAGAGCGCTCTTAAGTATTCGTAGTCGTCGTTCTCCTCGTCGTCCTCGTCGCTGTCACCGTCTTCATCGTCGTCGTCGTCGTCGTCCTCCTCCTCCTCCTCCTCCTCGTCGTCGTCGTCGTCGTCGCCCTCGTCGTCGTCGTCGTCCCCGATCGTCGTCGGCGTCGTCCTCGTCTTCGTCGCCGTCGTCGTCGCCAACGCCGCCGTCGTCTCAAGGTCGGCCACTCGTTGAAAAGCAGTTTTTATTTTAAATTATATAAAAAGCTTTTTCAACGAGTAGCCGAGAGGCTTCACCCGCCCCCCCTCGCGCAGATTGTCGTCTCTGTCGCCGACGTTGCCGCCGTCGCCGCCCTCGCGTGGCCATCAACTACACGCATGCGCGCAGTTGATAGCAGCATGAGGGCGGAGAGATCAAACAACAAAAAAAGCAGCCCCCCACTCGTCCACCACGCAGCCGAAGGACACGACCAGCTCCATCTTCTCCACAGGCGTGCTAGACGTCTTCTGCTTCCGCCGACGCATGCCCTCGCCCCACCACTCCTGGCTCGCGAGCGTGGCCCTGCCGCTCTCGAGGTTCTGGATGACGCGCGCCGTGTTGCGGTCAGTCTTCTGCCACGCCCTCTTACCAACAACGAGGCCATTGTTCTGCATCGCGCGGTCGCTCAGCGCGCCGCCCTTGGAGAACTGGACGACGCCAGCGGACGCGGCCCTGCGCTCGTTGATGTCCTCCTCGGCCTCGGCCTCGCACGGAGTCGGCTGAACCTCCATGCATTGTGGCTGCGCCGCCCGCGCATCCACCATGAACTGCGCGTGGGCCCCCTTCAATGTCTCGTAGTTCTTCGTGGATTTCGATTTTTCTTGAGGCGCGTCGTGAATGATCTCGCTTGCATGTCCCCGATCAGCCTGGCCGAAACTCCAGCGACCTCCGTGGCGGTGCAAATCTCCAGGGCGTCGGCTTTCAACTTGCTGGCGGGCTGGCTGAGCGAGGAGCAGTCGGAGCTGCTGATGAGCTTGCTAACCCCTTTATTGACGTACTGCGCTGGGCACGCCATGCATTCTTCCACGCATGCGCCAATGAAGGTAAATCCCTGTAGGAACGACACCTGTGATAGCATATTGAACGTGGCCCCATGCGCGTCGCGCATCTTATCCCCGACGCACTTCGCTTATGCAGCGACGTCTTGCAGCAGCGGTGCATTGTCTCCACCGCTGTGCACTTTCAGAAACTCGATCATGTCGCCAACTTGGCCGCGCAAATGTGGCGTTGTCTTCTCCATCGCCTGCTCGATCTCTTTCCACTTGTAGCTTTAGCAACTCACCAAATTCCTCTGGCCCATGCCGTGGAATTGCAAGAGCGCTTGGATATTCGACTGGGCGGTGCTCGCCCCGTGGTCCGCGTTGCCGCCCTCCGCGAACAGCGCCGGCAGCTCTGGGAACGCCTCCTCGACCTCGGCCCTGATCACAAACCGCGCGCACCCCTCGGTGCACGGCTTCCCGAGCGAGTCGCGGAGGGCAAACGCCTTCTCCTAGACGGAGGGGTGACCGACAACAGCGCACGCGCGCCGCGGTTTCAACCCAAGGGTCGAAACTATGACTCTCATGCGCCGTTGGCTTGTTACCGCCCCTCCGCCCTGGACTATCTCGCCCGCCTGGTCAGCGACGCGTTCGTTCTCGCTCGCGCAGCCGAAGATAATGCACCGCAACAGCTGCAACGCGTGGATGCCAGCAACGGTCAAATACTTGCAGTCTGCTGGGCTCTCATCTGCAAGCCCCCCACTGCTCGATGTGGCAAGTGTTTTGTTGAAATCTACTTGCTTCTTGAACTTCGATGGGTCTTTGGAGAACTCGAAACATACATATTCACGTCTTTTCAATATCGAACCCAATTGAAATAATCATGTTGGGTAACTTGCGCACTGCGTCGCTGTCAACTCCGATACCGTGCCGATTTTGAAAATGACAATTCAAGCTTTTCGCTGGAACGAGAAGCTCATGCGCCATGTCGTGCTGCAGAAGCATCTTCTTCAGGTTGCTCAGGGCTGGCGTGATCTGGGCGCGCTTGTGATTTGACTGGCCACCTTAAAACTGTCCGACCGCCTGTGTAATAGTGTCACCGCAAGCCTGCAGCGCTTTCTCCATGCGTGAAGTTCTCGCTGGACACCCAAAAAGGAAACTCATGCGGCTGCAGAACGGCTACGTGATGATGCGTGAAAATAATCGATATACACCTAGTCACCCCCTGACTCACACAGTCCAGACAACATCCGTTCGCGAATCAAATATTGTCTCAACTGCATCGAAATTCGGAACGGCCCCCTCCGAAATGTGCGACCCCATAATCATGATAGCTGGGTTAGCTAACCCCACATCTAACCAACAGGCCCTAACTTACGTTACCCCCCTTACAAACTAGAAAGTAAGTGAGAACGCTAACCGCGCGAATCGACTTCCCAAGATAAGCTGCCCATCCCCTCTGAATTAATTACACTTAACCAAGATCGCTCGGGTTAACCGCGACGCCCGTCCGACGCTCAACGCGAAACACGCTAAAAGATAAGGGGCGGGTGGAAATAGGATCGCGTGATTACACATAACATTGCTAGGTTGTAAGCGCTTTGCAAGCCGAGCGCAAGCTGCCTGCAAGCTGTTGCAAACGCCCCGAAGACATACTAAGGGCCGCGCCCCTCGCAGTTCCCCCCCGTGCTTCCACCGCCCCCCCGCCCCCCCCACCCCGCCCCTCCCCCCTTATTCCGACCGTGCGCCCCCCCCCGCTCCCCCCCTGCGCCCCCCTCCTCTTGCCGTCGTGCCTCTCGTCTGCCCGGATGGGCCTTCTCCTTATTCCGACCGTGCGCCCTCCCCCCGCCCCTCCCCTGCGCCTTCCCCCGATGCCTCCGCGCCCCCCCCCGCGCCCGAGCACCGCCGCCCTGCCCCCCGTGCCCCCCAGCCTTCCCCGGGCCCCCCCCTCTTTATTCCGACCGTGCGCCTCCTCCGCCGCTCTTCCCTTGCGCCCCCCTCCCCATGCCTCCGCGCCCCCGTCTGCCCGGATGCCCCTCCTCCTTATTCCGGCCGCGCGCCCTCCCCCGCCCTCCCCCGCGCTCTTCCCCCGATGCCTCCGTGCCCCCCCCGCGCACCCCCGAGCTCCCCCCGCCCTGCCCCCCGCCCCCCCCCCCCCCGCCTTCCCCGAGCTCCTATATTCCGACCGTGCGCCCCCCCGCCGCTCCTCCCTGCGCTTGCCCCCTCTTGCCCCCGCGCTCCCTCGGGCCCCCGCGCCTTCTCCTCCGCGCCCACCCCGCCGCCCCCAAGCCCCCCTGCACTTATTCCGACCGTGCGCCCCTCCCTCCCGCCCCCGCGCCCCTCTCCCCTTGCACCTGTGCTCCCCCGCGCCCCCCGGGCCCGCGCCTTCTCCCCGTGCCCCCCCCCGCCCTCCCCGGGCCCCCATCCCCTTATTCCAACCGCGCGCCCTCCTCCCGCTCCCCCCTTCCACGTTCCCACCGTCCTCCCCGGGCCTCCCTCTCCTTATTCCGACCGTGCGCCCTCCCCCCGCCCCCCCCATGCGCCTCCCTCCTCTCGCCTCCGCGCCCCCAGCCTTCCCCGGGCCCCCCTGGCATGATTCCGACCGCGCGCCCTCCCCCCGCTCCTCCCCTGCGCCCCTCTGCCGTTGCCCCCGGGCCCCCCCCATTCTTCCCGGGCCTCCGCGCCTTCTCCCCCGTGCTTCCGCTCGTGCTGGTGCTCGTGCTGGTGGTCGTGCTGGTGGTTGTGCTGGAGGTCGTGTTTGTGGAGGTGCTGGTGGCCGTGCTGGTGGCTGGTCGTGCTCGTGGTCGTGCTGGTGGTTGTGCTGGTCGTCGTGCTGGTGGTTCTGCTGGTGGTCGTTCTGATGGTTGGTATTGCTGGAGGTGCTGGTGGTCGCGTTGGTGGTCGCGTTGGTTCTTGTGCTGGTGGTCGTGCTGGTTGCTGCCCGTGCTGGCGGTCGTGCTGGCGGTCGCGCTGGCCCCCCGCCCCTCCCCGGCCCCCCCCCCTCCCTTTGCACTCGTGCTCCCCCCGCCCTGCACCTCCACAAGCGCCCTCCGCCGTGCCCCCCCCGCCCTCGCTGGTGGTTGGTGGTGCTGGAGGTGCAGGTGGTCGTGTTGGTGGTCGTGCTGGTTCTTGTGCTGGCGGTCGTGCTGGTGGCTGGTCGCGCTGGCGGTCATTCTGGCGGTCGCGCTGCCCCGCCCCCCCGCCCCCCCCCCTGCGCCCCCCTCCCCTTGCACTCGTGCTCCCCCCACCCTGGGCCTCCACAAGCGCCCTCCGCCGTGCTCGGGCCCCCTCCCCGCATTCCTTCCGTGCGCCTCCTCCCCCGCCCCTCCCCTGCGCGCCCCGGGCCCCCGCGCGCTCTCCCCCGTGCTTCTCCCGCGTTCCCCGAGCCCGTTCGCCGCGCGCCCCCCCTGCCTGCTCCTCTCCTGCGCCCCTCTCCTTGCCCCTGAGCTCCCCCCACCACCCCCGACTGCCCCGACGCCGTCCCCCGTGCGCCCCCCCGCTCTCCCCAGCACCCCTCCCTTATCCGGCCCTGCCCACCCTTCGCCCCTCTCTCCGTCCCCCGCGCCTTCTCCTCCGTGGCCCCCCCCCGCCGCACCCGAGCCCCCCCTCCTCCGCCCGCTCGCCCCTGCGCCTCCCTCCTCTTGCCCCCGTCTCCTCCGACCCTCCCGCGCCGTTGCGCCCTCGCCCCCGTGCTCCCCTGCCGCCCCGTCCCCCTCATCGCCTTATATTCCACCGTGCGCCCCCACGCCCTCCCCCCCCCCCTTCGCCCCTCCCCCTTGCCCCCGTGCTCCCCGCACGCCCCCAGCCCCGCGCCTTCTCCTCCGCCGTGCCCACACCCCCCCGTTCCCCCCGGCCCGCCCTTC
>CAUYUJ010012514.1:0-52500 GCA_963575745.1 Prorocentrum cordatum | reverse complement strand
GGACGCGCCGTCGACCACCAACTCGGCTGGCAATACGTGGCCCACTTTCTTCCGCAATATTCTGCTCTCCTCGGCTGAGGCAGGTCCGCGCGCCGTCTCATGGGGCGGCAGGGGGCGCGCCCGCAGGCCGTCAGCTGCGCCGCAGGCTGCGAGTAACACTGAGCCGAATTATCGCGCCGCCCTGTGCGATCGGCTCACGGCGATGAGCAACTGCCGCGCCGGTTTGCCACGGCTGCGGAACTTCCCCAGACGCATGCACACGGCCCCCCATCCCGCATGATAGACCTTCGCTGCGCGCGCGAAGTCGTCTGCCGCACTCAATCGCTGGGAAGGCGACGCGTGCCTTGATCATCTGCTCGGCCAGACCAACTGAATTTAGCTGTGGCGCGTCGCTGATGGGCAGTTTGTTCTTGGCCACTGCAGTGCGACGGCGGGCGCGGCGACGCGGCTCTGCGCAAGCAGAGCGCACTTTGCTGCTAGGCGAGTAGAGACGCAGAGGTCTGGGAACTGACATCCCGCTGGCTCGTCGGGTCACTGTTCCATCGGCAACGCGGCGCTGGCGCACTCCAAAGATGGTGGCGACGTCGCAACCCCCTCTCACTTTGCAGAAGACGCTAATCAACAAGTCAATGCGCTCACTGCGGCCCGCAAACTTCCCGTCGCCAACGCGCTTGGAGGCAGAGGCGCTAGCTCCGGACCGCCTGCGCCATGGGAACGGGGCGTCTCGCGCGAGCGCGTGACCCGAGCGAACTTCGCGGAGAAGGCCATGGGGGCATCCTTGCAGCCCGTGCCCGGCTGGACGCAACGCAAGCACTCGGTCCGCTCGTCGGGGGGCGCGCTGCCTGGCAGCTGCCTGGCGACTGCGGCGCTGCTGGGCGAAAGGCCAAGTGCGCCTCGAGGGGGCGTCGCCCTGTTCCTGTATCCCGGCGTAGGTCGCGACGCGCGACCTGTCCGGCGACGCGCCGCCTCTGGGGGCAGCGCGCGCTGCCGCGCCCGCTGCGCCCGCTTCACCGCCTCGGCGAACGTCTCGAGGGCGCTGGCGCCAGCGCCGCGGAAACTCAACGCTGCGCGGCATCGGATGATCCGGGCGGTCTTGCCGCCCGATCCCTTTCCGGCGCCTCCGCGTGAGCGCGCGTCTGGAGCCCGCGACGTCTCGGGCGCCGTTGAGGGGGCGCCTCTCGACGTGCTCGTGCTTGACCCAGATGGCGGGCTCCTCGAGGCTCGAGGATGGGCGCGGCGACTTCCATCGACGGCCTCGGCGCTTCCTCTGCGGCCAGAAGGCCAGCGTCGCGCTTGACTGCCGCGGTCTTGACGGCGGCGCGTGCTACGTTCGCGGCCGTCGTAGAGGCGGCGGCAACGTATAATTGCCCGGCGGTGCCTCGCAGAGGCTCAGGAGTGCCTCGCGCGCCCCGGGCCCAGGCGCAGCTCCGCGCGCCATCCCCCTTCATCCTCCTCCTCGAGCGCAGCGCAAGTGTCCGCGGAGGCGCCGTGCAGGTAGCAGCGGCGCTGCGCGCGCATGCTGCGGCGCCGGCGCCGCGCGCCCAGGCGCTGGGGCCGCCGGCCGCAGCGTGGTGGGTGGCAGCGGAGATTTGTTGCTGTCTGTCGGCGCTCTCCAGCTCGCGCTGCCCCTGGGCCAAGTGCCCGCCGCCTCGACTTCCTGCCAGGCTGCCGACGTCGCCTGCTGGGCGACGCCGGAGAAGTCGCTGTCGGTCTCTTCGGGCATGACCGACAGGGCTGATGGTGATCCACCCTCGGCGGCGATGGCAGCGTCCTCGGGGGCATTGTTGAAATTGTCTTCGAGGGGCCCATCTGAGTCCTGCCCGGCGCCGGCTGCAAGCGGCGGCTCGTCATCCGAAGCAAACTGTATGATGGGGGGCGGCTCCTTCCACTTCTCACCCATGAAATGGCGGGTGTCACATCTGGCGCCGCCTAGGCGCAGCCGAGGGACGTCGCCCGGGCCCCGGGGGAACCGCCAGATGACGCAGCTGCGGGCGCGGCCCGGCCGGACTTCCGCCCGCGCATGCGACGCGCTGCACGAACGTCGGCAGCTGGAGGCATCAGCGGGAAAAGCGGCGCAGAGCCTCGAACGTTTCGGGGCGCGGCCGGGCCTGACCGGTCAGCTGCGCGCCCTTCGCATCCCCCCAGAGGCCGCAGGTCGTGGCCCGGAACCTGGCGCGATGAAATCCAGGCAGACCTCCGCGCGATCCCAGGCTCGGCCAGCTCGCGCCGCGCCGTTGACCGCGTCGTCGAAGACGGCGCCGATGGACGCCCGTGCGCCCCGCAGCCTGCAGACCAGTTCGACTCGGCCGTCCTTGACGGCAGCCGTGGCGCAGGCGAAATCGACGGAGATGATCGTGCCAGGTTCCACCCAGCCCGACACGTCTTTCGCGCTCGTAGGCTGGTGGGTTTCTACGTTGCAGCGCCATCTCCGGACGCGCCGCATTCGTCGGCCGGGCTGCGCTCAAAGGGGGGGCGCCAGCGTGAAAGACGCTGGATACCTCGCACTCTCCGCCTGATTCGATTGGTGGCAGCGCAGAGGACTGCGCGCCGAAAACGACGTTGCGCGTCGCGCCGCCAACGTGGGCGAGGCTGTTGCCCGCGAGCATCGCGCGCGCCAGCATTCTATATAGAATCGGAAATGGCCGTCGCGCCTTCGCACTCGAGGCGTTCCGCGTCGCTCTATGAAAAGCGCGGGCCGGCGCGGAGCTCGGATGTCAGCCAGTGCTCCTCGCCTGCTCATCCCCTCCACGGAGCATGTAGAGGTCGCGCCGCCTTCGCCGTCCACGATGATGTCCCCCATTGCACGCAGAAGCTGGAATCTTCGAACGGTCGATGGCACCCAACTGCGTCAAGCCGTGCTTGCTCGCGATCGCCTGGCTATTGCGCCACCGTGGCGAGCGGCAGATCAAGGGCAAGATCGCGCGACCCTTGCAGTAGAGGGCGTCGAAACTGACGCGCTGGTTGGATTGCATCGAAAGGCGGAGTATCGAATAGTATGATGCGGCGTCGGTAGCCATTTACGCCGCGCGCTGCAGTCCCTACAAATTTTGACGACTGCGGGGATGAGGTCGATAATCAAGTGTGGCATTTTGGCTGCTCGTAAAGCTCGCGCCATTTCCTCCTACTCGAGTGGCGCGCCGCCACCGGAGGCGTCGCTTGCGTAACTCCCGCAAGCGCGTCTCGCACGAGTCGCCGCGCAATTCTCGCACTGACGTGACGATGTCGAAGCGGGCCAAGTCGAAAGGAAGTCGGGGTTGCCGACCGCTGCGTCAGCAACTCGTCGTGCTGTTCGTCTAGGCTCTGTCCGCGTCGCCGGGCTGGCTCGCGGCCCTGGTCTGGCAACGTAATCGCCGGAAACAAAACTCTGCGGTCCAACGACAGGGTCGCAGGAATCGCTTCCCTGAGTGCCAGCGTTAGATGATGATGAGCTGGCCCCCCGGTGCACCTGCGGGCGCGGGAGGTAATGCGGCGGCGCCTGCTGCTCCCAGGTCGGCTCCGCAAGGTAGTTGAGATTGCTGGTCGCCGGAGTGGCGCGGTCCTCCAGGTCGCGCTGGTGCTCGTGGGCGCCGGCCAGCGCGTGGGCGCGGCCGCGTGCGGGGTCCGCAAACCTGCGCTTGCGGAACTCGCGCGCGCGCGAAGGGTGGATCCTCACGGCAGCCAAGGCCTCGGAGTGCCGGACAACATAGACACCGCACTCTTTCGTATATCGTCGCATTTGTCTACATGAATTTCCCTCGGCTCCGGCAACGTAGTGATCAGCAGCTCGGGGAGATTCACCAAGGCCAGAAATGTGAACGTTGCACAGATCAGCTCTGGCACTTCCATCTATACGCGGACGCAGTGACACCGTCGCGTCCTTTGCCCCTTTTTTGTACATGACTCCTGCAACTTAATCACAAAGAGCTCGGGGCCCTTCGACAAAGCCGTAGACGGGAACGTTGCGTCAATCAGCTCTCGGACGTCTGAGGCTGTGCTCACAAGCGGATGCGCTGATGGCGTTGGGTCCGCAAACCCAGATGCCCCGATCCCCAAAAAACCGGGGGGCGTGTCTAGATTATGGGGTACTCCCCAACTTCTGGCACAGCGTCAAAATTTGGGAAACCAAATCAAACTTCAGACTCAGCCGCTCCCCAAACTTGGAGGGCTATCGTTCCCCAGATTTGGAGCAGTCGCTCCCCAGATTTGCAGCGTTGTCGCTCTCGAAAGTTGGATCGGTCGCTCCCCCGATGTGTCAGAAGTTTGACGCGCCGTCGTCTGAAGTTTTGCAGGCGTCAGACAAACTGGAGATCAGAAGTTTGACAAACTTCAGACACACTTCAAATATGAAGTTTGACAACTTCCTGTTCTGAGAGGGTGGGATGTGCGATGTGGTGCGTGCGCAAATGTTCACTGCGCGGTGGCGATTACTACGGTGATGTTGACGATGATGGTGATGGTTGTGATGGTGACGCCGTTGGTGATAGTGGTGGCGATGTTGATGGCGGTGGCGATGGTTACGAATACGCATGCCACCGCGACCCCACGACGAAGATGATGCTGACGGAGAAAAAACGGGGACGCTGCTCGGAGAGGGTATCATGTCAGATGTGGTGGGCGGCGCCATAACTTTCACAAGGTGGTGATGAGTTTGATGGTGATGGCACCGATGGTGATGATTGATCGATCCCCCTTCCCCTTTGCATAGTCCCCCCTCTACCCCGCCCTGCCCCCTTCCTTGTTCTCACTCCCAATAGATCGTCATACGTCCTCCTGAATATTCTGCTTCCTCAATCGTGTCATACTGTATCCCTTCCTTCCTTCCCTGAATTCCTCATCGTCTTCCTCGTTCTGCTACTGCTACTTCACGTCCTCATCGTCCTGCCTCGCCTCTGTCATGTTTTCTCCTACCCTCATCCCTCCCGTTACCTCCCTCCTCCTCCCCCTTTCCCTGCTTCCGACTTCCTCGCTCCCTCTCTTGCTCGTTAGCAGCAAGCGCTATACATTTGGCAAGCTTCAACTATCAGATCCGAAATTTGCCCACATTCAGTTCGATCCAGTGGGTTTCATTATGTCAGCGTGTGGGCCCCAGGCAGTACGTGCTGGCATCCTCGGTGTGCGATCCAGATGGTGTAAGCTGTGCTGCGCGAGTCAATGTGGTGCAGGGTGCGCGGTGCCATAAAAGCGGTGCAATGCATACGTATGGAAATGTAGTCATGCAGCTGTACACACATGTACGCATATATTTGCAAGAGTGTTCGCGGCGCAGTACACCCTTGCTACAGGGGGGAGGGGGGCGGATCGAGACTCGAGGATCAGGGATGACGAGGCGGAAGAGGAGATGAGGAGGAGCAGGAGGAGCAGGAGGACGAGGAGGTTTCGGGGATCGGGGGTCGAGGATCTAGAAGGGATCGAGGATCGAGGGGGGAGAAATGGAGAGAGGATCGAGGATCGAAGGTGGTGATGAGAAGAAGACATCGAGGATGCAGGGGTCCAGGATCGTGGGTGCGGAGGATGAATCTAAACTCGAGAACCGATGAGGAGGAGGGATCACGGATCAAGAGTCGACGATACAAGACAATCAGGAGGGATCGCCGAGGATCGAGGAAGAGGATGGAGGAGCTGGGATCGAGGATCAATCATTCAGGAGGATGGAGAGGGAACGAGTATCGAGGAGGACGGGCCAAGGATCGAGGTTTGACGAGAGCTCCCAACCTCATCCTGAATCGTCTGCATCCTGCTTCGTGCCTCCTGCATCCCCCCCTTCCCTCGCTCTCCTCCTGCTTCTTCCAATTACCTGTCCTCCTCTGCATCCTCCCTGAACCCCTCTGGTCTGGATGGGGCAGCGGTGCGGACAGTGGTGGGGAGGGTGGTGGTGGGGACAGTGGTGGGGACAGTGGGACACTGGTGGGGACGGTAGTGGTGGGGACAGTGGTGAAGGCGGTGGTGCGGACGGTGGTGGGACAGTAGTACAGTGGGGAGAGTGGTGGGGACAGTGGGACAGTGGTGGGGACAGTGGGGACAGCGGGACAGCGGCGGGGACAGTGGGGACAATGGTGGGAACAGTGGGGACAATGGTGGGGACCGTGGGGAAAGTGGGGAGAGTGGGACCGTGGTGGGGACAATGGTGGGGAGAGTGGGGACAGTGAGACGCTAGTCGGGGCACTGGTGGGGGCAGCGGGGACAATGGTGGGAACAGTGGGGACAGTGGTGGAGACAGTGGTGGTGGGACAGTGGGACAGTGGTGGAGACAGTGGTGGTGGGGACAGTTGTGAGGGCGGTGGCGAGAACAGTGGTGGGACAATGAAACAGAGGTACAGCGGGGACAGTTGGGGACAGTGGGACAGCTCAGTGGGACAGCGGCGGGGACAGTGGGACTGTGGGGACAGTGGTTGGGACTGTGGGGAAAGTGGGGGGAGTGGGATCGCGGTGGGGACAGTGGTGGGGACGGTGGGGACAGTGGTGGGAACAGTGGGGACAATGGTTGTGAAGACAGTGGTGCTGGGGACAGCAATGGGGGATGTGGTGCGGACGGTCCTGGGGACCCGGGAGTCGTTTGCCGGCGGCGAGTGAGTGGGGGGGGTTCGAACTGGTATACACATAGACCCCCCTCCGGTTTTCTAGAGGGGGGGGGTTCTAACCGGTAGTCGGTAGTGACCCCACCTGGTTTTCTAGAAGGGGGGAAGTTCGAACCTGTAGTGACCCCCCCGGTTTTCCGGAGGGGGGGGGGCGTATCGGGGTAGTGACCCCCCCTCGGCTTTCTGTCTGGAGGAGGGGGGGGGAGGGGTTCGAACTGGTAGTGGCCCTCCCCGGTTTTCTGGAGGGGGGGGGTTAGAAAGGTGGGGGGTGCTGGAGGAAGGGGGGGGGGTCCAGCAGTGGGGGGATTTTCGGGGGGGGGGGTTCGAGCTGGTAGTGACCCGTCCCGTTTTTCTGGAGAGGGGGTGGGTTCGAACTGGTAGTGACCCTCCCTGGTTTTCCGAAGGGGGGGGTTGAACCTGTAGTGACCCCCCCCCCCGATTTCTGGAGGGGGGGGGAAGGTGTTCGAACCGGTAGTGACCCTCCCCGTTTTTCCGGAGGGAGGAGGGGGGGGGTTGCCGGGGGGAAAGGGGGGGGGATCCAGCAGGAGGAGGAGATTTTCGGAGGGGGGAGGGGGGAGCCCCAGGTTCGGAGGAAGAGGGGGGGAATTGTCCACAGTAAAGCGGTGGTGGATCACGCTCTCTCGCATATATACATTTGTATACACATGTGTGTGTGTGCGTGCTCGTGAAATTTGTACATGTACACGTATACGCACACACATATGTATATACACATATACATATGCACATGTATAGTGTATGTGCACAGGCGCTGCGGCTGCTGCAGCTGTGGACACTGTAGCTGATGACGTTGCTATGGCTGTTGCAACTGCTGCAAATTGAATAAAGCCGGCCAGCGCTCGGAGCGTTCACGAGGCGCCCACGACAGGCGACCAACATTCCACCATGAGAAAAAACTGTCAATCCACCCAGCGCACGGGACGCCCACGAGGCGCCAACGACTGGCGACCCACAGTCGACCAGGCCAAACGCCAGCAAACCCACCCAGCCCTCGGGGCGCCCAGTTAGTGACCAGTGGCCTGCCAGGCAAAACTCCCAGAAAACCGTCCGACGTGTGAGCACGCAGAAAAAGATAATGCAAACACGGTTTGGATGGCAATTTGCACACGATAACTGCCGACATTGACATTGATTTTTGAGGCAACAACACATCGAAACATTGTTTTACCACAGCGGTACAAACAATTGGATATGAAGTTTGTCTGAAGTGTACCAAACTACAGATATGGTATCTGAAATTTACCGGACGTCAGACGAAATTCTCAGAAGTCAGGCAAACTTCTGGTGTCATATATGAAGTTTGGCAAAGTTCAAATCGTATTCAGAACAAGTTGTTCTGACAATGCCAGCGCGTTGGGCACACCATGTAAATTCGAACAATTTCAATGTGCGATCCATGTGGTACAATCTGCGTATGATGCAAACTATGTGTAACAATGTGGGGTGCATCACCTCTTTGCTACATGGAGGCGGACGTATGGAGTATCGAGGAGGAGGGGCATCAGGAACAGCACGAGGACGAAGAGGATTCGATGATCGAGGCGTCGGGGATCGAGGAGGACAAGTGAGCGAGGATCGAGGACCGAAGGGGAAGGTGAGGAGGAGAGATCGAGGGTGAAGGAATCGACGACCGAGAGTCGAAGAGAATAATGAGGAGGCATCGAGGATCGAGAGCGAGAAGGAATCTAGCGTCGAGAGCCGAGGAGGAGGAGCGATATCAAGATGCGAGGATCGAGTTTCGAGAATCGGGGAGGAAAACCACGGGGATTATCAAGGATCGATGATCGCCGTGGGGGGCAAAGGATCGATCAAGAGGGGTCTAGGATCGATGGTTGATGAAAATGGTGAGGGAATGAGGAGGGGGAGGAGGAGGAGGAAGACGAACAGGAGCAAGAAATCGAGTCGAGCATCGAGGACCGACGACGCCTCCTCCTGCTTCTCTGGCCTCTTCCTCCTCATTGTGGATTATGTTTCCTGCCCCTTCCTCCGCCCCCCTCCCTGCTCGCTTTCGTCCTCCTGCCTCCTCGTCGTGCCTGCCCTCCTTTCGTCCTTCTTCTTTGAACGGGCCCTGGGGCACACAAATACATACACACAAATGAAAGGCTTCCCTTTAATATTTCCAATATGTTATGTTATTTTTTGTCTTCCCGCCCAAGTCCCCTATGTTCCTATATTCTCTTGGGGATCGACGACTAATTGTGCCTATGATTGATTCTCCTCCTGGTTCTTCTCCCCTGGCGTGGACGGCGCGTGCGTGGGGACTGGCACGCTCGTGCCCGCCGCTGGTCCAGGCGGCGAGCAGAAAGCGGGCGCGGCCCCGCAGGAACTGCGTGGGCGAGCCACTCCGGGCCGTATACATTAGGGGAAGGCGAGAGGGGGGGGGGACAGTAGAAGTAGAGGGGGGGGACAGGAGAGGAGGACGGTGGGGAAGGGGGCCAGGATCATCACCATCTCCGTCACCATCATCATCATCATCATCATCATCATCATCATCATCATCATCATCATCATCATCATCATCATCATCATCATCATCATCACCATCATCATGATCATGATCATAATCATCAGCATCACCATCATCACCATCACCATCATCACCATCACCATCACCATCACCATCATCATCATCATCATCATCATCATCATCATCATCATCATCATCATCACCATGATCCGGAGCGCCCTGGATCGGCGGCACTGGCCGGAGGCCACTACAATCTTGCGCAATAGGTTGCACCACGCATTGCGTCATCTATGGGTTGTACCATGGGATGCGCCGTAGGTTGCGGCGTAGGCTGCGCCATGGATTGGGCCATAGGTTGCACGCTTGGCCACCGATATTCAAACGGCATCCTCTAGGCTGCGCCATAGGATGCGCGCACGGCCACAGGGAGAAAAGATGCCTCCGAGTGGTTGCGCCATAATTTGTCCGCGTGGCCACCGAGGATAAAACTGCATCCTATTGATTGCGCCAATGCTGCGCGCCCAGCCGCCGATAATAAAACGGCCTCCTACTGGTTGCGCCATAGGTTGCGCGCTCCGCCGGCGAGAACAAAACGGCCTCCCAGCGATTGCGCTATAAGTTGCGCGTTCGACCGCCTAAAAATGCAACGGCTCCTTATTGGTTGCGCCATAGGTTGCGCGCTCGGCCTTCGAGAATAAAAATGCCGATTGGCTGCGCCATACGCAGCGCGCTCGGCCATCAATAATGAAACGCTCTTTTCTTGGTTGCGCCACAAGTCGCGCGCTCGGCCGCCGACAGTATAACGGTCTTCTATTGATTGCGCAATGAGGTACGCGTTCGGCCGCCGAATACAAAACGGTATCCTATTGGCTGCGCCATAGGTTGCGCGCTCGGCCGCAGAGGAGGAGGAGGGAGGTGAGGGAAAAGCAAAGACAAGACGATGAAGACGAGGATGATCAGTGGAAGGATGAGGAGTCGGAGGACGACGGCAAGGAAGGAGGGGGCAGATTGGCGGGGAGAGGCGCGAAACGAAAGGACAGAGGAGGGGGAACCAGAGGAACCGGTAGGATCTATGATGGAGGAACATGAAGACCAAGAGGATGACGGGGGATGAGGACGAGAAAGATGATTGATGCCGACGACTGCGAAGGTGATGATGTGGAAGAGGGGAGGAGGATCAACCTGACGATGGGGACGCTTATCTGGGAGATAAAGAGGATGAACAGGAACAGGGCAAACGATGCGGAAGAGGACGACGAGTGCGATGATTGACATGTGCAATAGGAGGTGGTGAGGAGGGGGAGGAATTATGATAATCAGACGGGTGCGGCGGGGGATGATGAGGTCGGGGGGCGTTGATCCTGCAGATGATGACGATGACGACGGTACTGATCATGGGTGGTGACAATGCTAGCGATCATAATGGTAATGATGGCCGTTGCGGTGGTGATGACGACGATGACGATCACGATGATAGTGGCTGTGGTGGTGGTGGTCGTGGCGATGGCAGGTGCAAGCTTCAGATCTGAAGTTTGCCACGTTTCGGAGGAAGCCATCTCAAGCCTGACAAACTTCAGAGATCAGATCTGAAGTTTGTCAAATTTTTGGGCAGCCGCTCCCCGACCTTGGACGCCCATCGCTCCCCAAATTCGGATCAGCCGCTTCCCAAACTCTGGGTAGCAAGACCAGATTCAAACTTCAGATTTGGCTCCCCAGATTTGAGCATGTACCGGTCGCTCCTCTCAAACTGCAGATTTGCATCTGGGAATTGATCACACACACACACACACTCCGGCTGGGCCCTGGAAGAGGACGCCGGGAGGGGACGTGCAAGGGCGTGATCCTTGGAGTTGATGATCCCAGAAATGAGCGGGCGCGGTTCCCCCGCCGCGAATGACTCGTAGAACAACGCAAGGGGCATCCAGCCTTTAGACGATCTGGAATGTTGAAGGCGGTGAATTCGAAGAGCTCGAAGACGAGTTCCATAAAAATGATGAACTGGTCGAGGTCGAGTGAAGCAGTGAGGGTGGGACGCCGGCGCGGTCGACGCATGGCGGGAAGAGATAACCGCGCGGGCATGGCGGCTGAGGACCATGGAACCGAAGCTCCGCTAGTTTAGCGAAAACGACCTGAGGCCCAAACCTGGCAAGCGAAAGCCTGGAAAATAACTGCCACGGCGCCCTCTCGAGAACCGAAAACGGACAATTCACTAATCGACGTGCCACTGTTGGGGGTTCTGTTCACCCCCGAAAGATGGGATGTGGCAATTCCCAATACGTGGGGGGAGAAACACTTGTATAAGGCGCGACCAAAACGGGCGCGGAGGGTCGACCTAAAAAATTACGGCGGGAAATCCTTCCTGCGCTCAGCCAGGCCTGGGAAGCTTCCGTTCGAATCGCGACGGTCCGAGGAGGGGGGGAGGAGGAACAAGAGGGGGGATGAGAAGGCGGTGGCGAGCAGGAAAGAAGAGGGAGGTAGAGAGGCTGCAGACAAGGGTAACAAGACGGTGGAGAGGAGGGTCGAAGAGAGGGTGGGACAAGCTAGGTGCGCTCGCGTCATATCTGACGTCCTGCCCCCCCTTTCCCATCCCTTACCATGGCGTAGATCTCCTCTCTATTCGCACATTCGGATGTCGTAACATGGCATGGCATGGTGTTAATATCAACGCGTAGCATGACAAAGCATGACGTGGCGACGCCCTAGAAATGGGGCTTCTGCGGCCCGAAACATCAACGAGGCGACACCGAGTGTGTAATCACTTCCGCTGGTGATATTCGGGAGGCCATTTTCTAGATGTTGGGGCCTATTTGGAAGGACCGAAAAAAATGTGCCGTGGCATGGCGCTGGAAATAATAACTCCAGCGCTGCAGTGGGAACACGAGTCGGGACGAACGACAGCGCGGAAATGAGACCAGCGCTGCCGCGGGAGCACGATTCGGAACGAGCGATGGCCCGAAAATGAGGCCAACGATTCGGACAAAAAACAGGAAACGCGGAAATGGGGACGCGTAGCCTGACATAGCATGGCGTGGCCACGCCCCAAAATGAGGAGGGGCTTCTGCGGCCCAAAACATCAACGAATCGACACCAAATGTGTTATCACTTCCGATGGTTTTTCGGGGGGCCATTCCCCAAATCTTGGGGCCTACCTGGAAGGACCGAAAGCCATGCCGTGGCATGGCGCTGGAAATAATGACGCCAACGCCGCAGCGGGAGCACGATTCAGAACGAGCGGAAGCGCGGAAATGAGGCCAACGCTGCAGCGGGAGCACGATTCGGAATGAGCGGTAGCCCGAAAATGATGCCGGCGCCTCAGCGAGGAGCAGCATTTTGAAAAACCAAAGCGACAACCCAACTCCTGGGAATCCTGTGATAGGAAAACCAAGGCGCAGAGGGGGGCCCGACATTCCCCGGTTGCCACCAGGGGAGAGAGGAGAGTAGTCCTCATATTGTGTAATTGTGGAGAGGGAGGCGCCTCTGAGCCACCATTCCCAAACCTTGGGGAGGGGGGTCTCGGGATGGGCGCGGGGGGGGGGGGGCTGGAAAACCTGGAGAGCCTACGGTGGCGCTGGGCAGTCTCGAGGAGCCCAAGGCGGCGCCCGCGCGGGGGTGGGCGGCGACGGCGACGAGGGCGACGGCCACGCCGACGCCGATGAGGACGACGATGCCGAAGAGAGACACGACCGACGACGCCGAAGGCGGTGACGCCAACGACGGCGAGACGCCGGCGAGGCAGATGCACCCGGCGGTGGCTGCCGCGGCGGCGGCGGCAGCTGCCTTGTTGAGCTGGGCGTCGAGCTGCGACTTCTGGCCCTCCACCTCCTGCAGCGCCGCAAGGGGTCGGGGGCGCGCCAACATGGATTCGCGATCCACGGATTCGGCGCGCGGTCGCCAAATCCATGGATCGGGAGAGGTGCCCTCCCGAGAATGCGGCCGGTGCCGCCCCGTTCGGCGGCGGAGCTCTGTGGTTTTTCCCATGGAGACGGGACCCGTCGCTGATCCACGCCCCCCTTGATCCATGCCTTGCCATCGCTCGGACGTCCATTTCCCGTACATGTTTCGTTTTCGTGCGTGTTTTTGTTTGCTCGATGGTGGCACCGCCTGTTTTCTGAGCCCTCCGGCCGCCTGAGGCCCCGCCCGCCCGCGCCCTCTCCCCAATTAGGGCTACCCGCCTCACGTTTAGCGTTTGACCGGAAGGGGCCCGCTCCCGACCCGCAGACTAAAAATGTTTGCTCGATGGCTCCAGGATGGTCCTCGATGGTGCTCGCCGAGGAAAAAATGCACCCGTCTGAGCGATGCCCAGATGCTTGCGATCGCCTGCCTGGGGGAGGGGGACGGGCCTCGGGGCCTCGGGCGCGCCTCCCCCGCCGCGGGCCGTCCCCCGCCCCTGCCCCGCTCCTGTCTTTTGTCGCTCGTCTTCTGGTTTTTGATTGGGGGGGGCGTTGCTCAACAAAGGGGGGGACAAGGCACAGACTTTTTTGATTCGCGGGTCGAGAGCGCACCTCGTCCGGTCGAAGCTACGCGGGCCGCGCAGAGCTTAAATTACACAGAGAAGGGGGAGGAGAAGGGGGGCGCAGCCTCAGAACGAGGCCGGGAGGAGGCAAAGCCTCGGAACCAGGCGGTGTCGAAGTCGACGAACTTGCAAAGGAGCGCCTTCTTGAAACCAGGGGGGACGAGACACAGACCTCGAGCAGAACAATGTTGTTCGTCTTCGTTGTCAGTTTCGTGCTCGTTCGTTGTGTTTTCGTTATGCCTCTGCTGCAGCGAAACGAAACCGAAACGAAGACGGCCCACGAAATCGCGCAAGCACCGTCTAGCTCGAGCCCAGACGGGAAGGTGGGGAGACACTAGGTCTCCTCGATGGGGTCCGAATAGATGGTGTCGGAGGATCGCGCCGCATCGGCGATGCATTGGCGACATCGGTGAGGCATCGGCGCCATCGGCGTGGAGAACATCGGGCTCCACATCGGACCGCATCACCCATGCATCTACGGCGCGATCCTCCGACACTATCTAGGATGCCTGGAGATATGGGAGGGGAGAGACGTGCCCCCTTGTGGGCCCTAGGGGTCGCCTTCACAATGCAAAACGACCACCCTTCTTTCCCCCTCCCTTTCCCCCCCCCCTTTACGCAGCGCCTGAATTGTTCGGCCCGCCGCACCTCCGGCCTGGCCTCCTTGGAGGGGGTGCTAAGGGGTGGGGAGGGAGGAGGCCGATGGGGGTAGGGAGCCCACAAAGGACGTACGCGCCCAGCTATGTACATGAACACGGGCCCTCCATCCGCGAGACTGGCCGCGTGATACGAACATTCGGGCAATGCGTACTTTCCAAACCAGCCTGGATTCATGGTGTACGTCCTTCTTTCGCTCCTAGGGGGGGGGATGACGAGGATTGGGTCGGGCCTCGGAGGCGTGTGGCGAAAGGGAGGGTTGGCGAAGCAGCTCACGCAGCTGCTTTCCCTGGCGCCTCCTGCCGCCAGAGGCGCCCACGGTATCGAAGAAGGTGCCCACGGCGGCGGGGCCGAGATCAGCCGCACACGAGCTGCGGGGTCGCTCCCCCGCCTCCTTTTACCGATCCTCCCCTGCCGTCCGATCTGAGATGACGAGGCGGGGAGACAGGAAGGGGGGGGGGGGGAGGGAGGAGCGGGGTGTGAAGAGGAGGTGCGTTGATGGAGACGGAGGGGGGCGGAACCAAAAGGGAGGAGGAGGAGGAGGAGGCCGAGGAGGAGGAGGAGGAGGAGGAGGAGGAGGCCGAGGAGGAGGAGGAGGGAGACAGCGTCGGCACTCGACCCTGATGCCGTCAGCGCGCAGGTGCGCAGGCGGAGACGGTCCCGGGACGCCCCCTCGAAGTCCTTGGAGCCAACAGCGCCAAGCAACTCATAGTGACACATCGGTCCTCCTGCTCGTGCTGCATGTCCACTCGCGCACAGCGGGATTCGAGACAGGGCGCGCCAGGGGAGCAGGCGGGAAAGGTCGACGAGCCAGAAGGAGTGGGGGTCCTCGAAGGAGCTGGGCGAGCGGCGCTCAGTGGCGTCTCCGGGCGGATGGAGGACGAACGACGATGGAACTACAGCTCCACCCCTGTTGTTTCCGAATAACTCCTTCCACATGACGCGACGTCGTGCGACCCCTCCGCTACAAATGTCCCGCACCGCCGATGTATCTTGGGCTTACTCTGATCGTCCGCCTCGTCCTGCGCACGTCCGACAAAACAAAATGTCACCGTGTCCACAAAGTACGCAACCGGGCGGAAAGGAAGGATGCGGATGATGGGGAAGATCCGCATGGCAAGTGGGCCCCGCCACCAGGTGGCAGACGCCACCGCCGCCGCGTCGGAGGCGAAGCCTCCACATCGATGCCCGTCCAGGTGCGGGGTCGAAAGGCATGGAAAAGCCACCCCCCCCCCCCTCCTCCTCCTCCTCCTCCTCCTCCTCCTCCTCCTGCTCCTCCTCCTCCTCCTCCTCCTCCTCCTCCTCCTCCTGCAAGCCCTCAAGATGTGGGTCGGCACAGATCACGGTTGCGACCTTTGATGGCCACCGTTAAGGAGCCAAACTCTACACACCGACGCATTTCCCGGTCCCGCACTGAAACTCGCTAAAGAAAGCGGATCCTGGTGCATACGGGATCCAGGTGTACACATTCTTCGTTGTTTCCTCAGGAAAACAAGGAAACAAGTATACATCACACCTCCCGACGTCGTCCACGACCCTTAAAAAGTCCTGGGATCTGATTATGTTCATGTGCTTGTTTCCGTCGTCGTAGCCCGTGCCAGTGGGGAGGGTAACCAAAACAAGCAGGCAACAGAGGAACCAAAAAACCCGAACGACGGGACATGCGGTAGCAAGGGTTCCTGCTTCATCCTTCTACATCCTCCGGTGCTTCGCCTGTTCCTTCACCACCCAGCTGCTCCTCCTCCTCCTCCTCCTCCTCCTCCTCCTCCTCCTCCTCCTCCTCCTCTCCGCTCCTCCTCCTCCTCCTCCTCCTCCTCCTCCTCCTCCTCCTCCTCCTCCTCCTCCTCCTCCTCCTCCTCCTCCTCCTCCTCCTCCTCCTCCTCCTCCTCCTCCTCTCGCTCCCCCCCCCGAGGATGCCACCGCGGCCACCCGACGCGCGCACCGCGCTCCTTCCAGGAGTTCTCCACGTTCTTCACGAGCTGCATGCCGCCCTCGATGTAGTACCTTCCGCCGGGGCTCTGTCGGCGCTCCGGCGCCGTCCCTCACGTCGCCTCCGCTTCCTGTGCCGCCGTCGGCGGCGTCGTCGGCGTCAACAGCCTCGCCATCGCTCTGACGTCCATTCCCTGTGCTATTTTCGGCTTCGTGCGTGGTTCTTTCGCCAGATGATCAAGGATGCTCCTCCTTGGTCCTCGCCGAAGGAAATATGCACACGTCCGAGTCATACAAAGCGGAGGGTTCCAAAGAGGGTGTTCTCGGGGAGGGGGTTTTCCAGAGAGCTCCCCCAGGGCGAACCTCGTCAAAACAGGGGGTGCGAAGCCCCTGGGGGACCCCTCCTGCCCTGACCTTCCAGAGAACTATTTTTTAGCATAGGAGGCCTAAAAACCAAAAAAACTAAACGAAACGGCCTAAAACCAAGACATAGAATAGCTCTGGGATAGGTTTTTAAGTCGCGTGCTATTTTTTAGCCCTCCTGGAGGGTCACACACTATGTCACCAACAGTCACACACTTCGTGCTCTTCGCCTTCCCAGAACTCCATTCCCAGGCCACATTCTGGGGGGCCGGATGCAACTGTAGGCCACTTCGTGCTCTTCGACATCCCAGAACGCCATTCCCGGGCCACATTCTGGATGCCCGGAGCCAACTGTAGGCCACTTCGTGCTCTTCCATTTCCCAGAACTCCATTCCCGGGCCACATTTTGGATGCCCGGAGCCAACTGTAGGCCACTTCGTGCTCTTCCATTTCCCAGAACTCCATTCCCGGGCCACATTTTGGATGCCCGGAGCCAACTGTAGGCCACTTCGTGCTCTTCGAGTTCCCAGAACTCCATTCCCGGGCCACATTTTGAATGCCCGTAGCCAACTGTAGGCAACTTCGTGCTCTTCGACTTCCCAAAACTCCCATTCCTGGGCTACATTTTCAGCAGGGGCAAGAGCACGACGAGGAGGAGGACGAGCAAGACCAGGAGGACGAGGACGAGCAGGAGCAGGACGAGGAGCAGGAGGAGCAGGAGAAGAAGGACGAGCAGGAGGAGGAGGAGGACGAGCAGGAGGAGGAGGACGACCAGGAGGAGGAGGACGACCAGGAAGAGGAGGAGGAGGAGGAGGAGGAGGGGGAGGAGTACCAGGAGGAGGAGGAGGAGGAGGAGGAGGAGGAGGAGGAGGAGGAGGAAGGAGGAGGAGGAGGAGGAGGACGAGGACGAGGAGGAGGAGGAGGAGGAGGACGAGGAGAGGAGGAGGAGGAGGAGGGAGGAGGAGGAGGAGGGGAGGGGAGGACTACCAGGAGGAGGAGGACGAGGAGAGGAGGAGGAGGAGGAGGAGGAAGAGGAGGAGGAGACGAGGAGGAGGAGGAGGAGGAGGACGAGGAGGAGGAGGGGGGGGGGAGAGCACCAGGAGGAGGAGAACGAGGACCACCAGGAGGAGGAGGAGGAGGAGGAGGAGGAGGAGGAGGCATTTTTGAATGCCCGTAGCCAACTGTAGGCAACTTCGTGCTTTTCGACTTCCCAAAACTCCCATTCCTGGGCTACATTTTCAGCAGGGGCAAGAGCACGACGAGGAGGAGGACGAGCAAGACCAGGAGGACGAGGACGAGCAGGAGCAGGACGAGGAGCAGGAGGAGCAGGAGAAGAAGGACGAGCAGGAGGAGGAGGAGGACGAGCAGGAGGAGGAGGACGACCAGGAGGAGGAGGACGACCAGGAAGAGGAGGGAGGAGGAGGAGGAGGAGGAGGAGGAGGAGGAGGAGGAGGAGGAGGAGGAGGAGGAGACGACCAGGAGGAGGAGGAGGACGACCAGGAAGAGGAGGAGGAGGAGGAGGAGGAGGAGGAGGGGGAGGACTACCAGGAGGAGGAGGAGGAGGAGGAGGAGGAGGAGAGGAGGAGGAGGACGAGGAGGAGGAGGAGGAGGACGAGGAGGAGGAGGGGGGGGGAGAGCACCAGGAGGAGGAGAACGAGGACCACCAGGAGGAGGAGGGGAGGAGAGGATGAGGAGGAGGACGGAGGAAGGAGGAGGAGGGGAGGAGGAGACGAGACACCACCCTGGGGAGGGGAGGAGGAGGAGGAGGAGGAGTAGGAGGTAGGAGGAGGGGGAGGAGGATGAGAGAGTTAGGAGTAGGAGGGAGAGGACGAGGAGGAGGAGGAGGAGGAGGAGGAGGAGAGGAGAGGAGGAGGAAGGAGGAGGAGGAGGAGGAGGGAGGAGGAGGAGGAGGGGGGGGGGAGAGCACCAGGAGGAGGAGAACGAGGACCACCAGGAGGAGGAGGAGGAGGAGGAGGAGGAGGAGGAGGAGGAGGAGGAGGAGGAGAGAACACCACGAGGAGGAGGACGAGCAAGACGAGGAGGACGAGAACGAGGGCGACCAGGAAGAACCAGGAAGAGGAGGAGGAGGAGGAGGAGGGGAGGGGGAGGACTACCAGGAGGAGGAGGAGGAGGAGGAAGAGGAGGAGGAGGACGAGGAGGAGGAGGAGGAGGAGGAGGAGGAGAGGAGGAGGAGGAGGAGGAGGAGGAGGAGGAGGAGGACGAGGAGGAGGAGGGGGGGGGAGAGCACCAGGAGGAGGAGAACGAGGACCACCAGGAGGAGGAGGAGGAGGAGGAGGAGGAGGAGGAGGAGGAGGAGGAGGAGAGAGCACCAGGAGGAGGAGGACGAGCAAGACGAGGACGACGAGAACGAGGACGAGCAAGAGGAAGAGGAGGAGGAGGAGGAGGAGGAGGGAGGAGGAGCAGGAGAAAGAGGAGGAGGAGGAGGAGGAGGAGGAGGAGGAGCAGGAGAAAGAAGACGAGCAGGAGGGGGACGAGGACGAGCAGGAGGAGGAGGAGGAGGACGAACAGGAGGGGAGGGCGGCCGGCTGCCCCGAGTCGTGCGCACAAGGGCTCTGAGGAAGGCTCCCTAAGCTCGAGACGCTTTGAATACTCTGTAGTTTCCTCGCAGCTTCCTTTCCATGCCTTTGTAGCTTCCACGCACTCCTGCGTCGCCGAGTTTCTTCTTGCAGCGTCCTTGTCGTGTCGCGGGGTGCGTTTGCGTCACTTCGGTGTTGCTGCGCCTTGAGACGTGTCTCTGCTGCTTCTTCGTCCCATCGGGGAGTCCAGCGTCACCGAATTTGTTCCCGTATTGTGCTTGTCGTTCCAGGTCGTGCGTACGCGCGCAGAATGTTTCTCTGCAGCGTCCTCGTCGCATCAGGATCTCCAGCGTCGCAGAATGCATCCTTGTAGCGCCTCTTCTTCCAGGGCGACGTGGTCCTGAGTCGCCGCGGACGACTCGCCGCGGACGGTTCCATTCGATTCCACGGGCGATCGTGCGCATGTAGTTTGCCACGCGCCTGCGCGCGCGGAGAGGGCCTGGGCGCCCTGTCGCCTGCGGGCGACCGCGCGGGTTAGTCCCCGCAAAAGCCAAAGAGGGCATTTCCACACGCCGGGTAAAGCCTAAAAGGGCTTTCGTCTGCCTGATCCCCCCCCCCTCTTTCCTTCTCTTCTTTCATCGAAGTCAGAACCCCCGCCCCCTATGACGTCCTCCGCTGGCCTGGGTGGTCTACTCAGGTCGCGGAGGGGGATAGGGGGGGGGTCGTTGCCACGGCTGGTGCCTCGTTTTCATCCCCCCCTCCAAGGGCCTCCGAGCCCTCCCTCTCCGTCCTTTTCTTCTCCCTTATCCTTCCCCCCCTAGCGGTTTTCGAAGCCTTTGGCGTCTCCGCCCACCAGAGCGGGGATCTCGAACCCCCAATGGGATTCGTGGAGCGGGGGGGTCTTGAGAGGCCGAAACATTTCTTGGGGCGGGGCCACACAGCACACACATCACATCCATCGAGTCACGCACACATACAGCAACACGCTTTCTCGACTCCACAGGGGGGGTGCTTCGTGGAGGCATCACTTGTAACTTTGCAATTCTGTAATCATTGCCGTTCTGGTTCAAAGAACTTTGATTGCAGGAGTTCGAGGCAAAAGCGAGCCTTGTCCGCATCCGCTCAACCAGTCTCACCGTGCCGTGCACGGTGCTTCTCAGCCTGTGTCACTGTGCGCTCCACGGTGATCCTCCGGGTGAGCTACCATGGCTGCTGCTGCAGAACAGCCGACGTCTCCACTGGGTTTTCTCACGAAGAGCAGCGCCAAAACCCAAGACTTCCTTGTCCGAGTATACAAGCCCAGGGAGATCAAGTACTCGTACAAGAGCAGGAACAATGGCCAGCTAGTCCATGCAAACCGATTCACATGCATTCTGCTTGGCACAGACTCAGAGCACTATTGTGAGGCCATCCTCAAAGGAACTCCAGCAGAAGTCCAAGCTGCTCTGAAAAAGTTCCCTCCGATGACGGCGTGGAAACTCTCCAGCGTCGGCCTGGACAGTCGGCAGCAGGACGCTTTTGTGCATACGTCTGTTCGTGTCGTGGTCGACCTCAAGCGCACAACCTGCAGTCCAGTGCTCAAAAGCTCTCCGGAGGAGACCTCCTTGGCATCGGCGCCGGCTCCAGCGACTACAGTGGCAGACATGATGAACATCAAATCGCAGCGTTGCTTCGATGTCATGGCTGTGGTTCATTCTGTTTCAGAAACCCGCACTCCCGCTGGCCACCCTCCAGTGGCAAGTGTACATCTGGTCGACGGCACACAGACGAGTAACTCCAAGACAGCGGAGGCTGTGATTGCAGTCTGGGGATCCACCAACATAGAGCTTTGTCGCTCTCACAAAGGACAACCGCTGCTGTTTCTCAACGTGGCGGGCAAATTCGACGGCAAACTGGAGCTGAACTTGTCGCAAGATCGCGTGGTGGATTCCGCATGCTCTTGTCCCAGAATGACTCAACTACACGACTTAGCAGCCACTCAAGACTTCGCGATGGACCGGGAGCAGCTGACCACCGCTCATGCGGGTACTTGGGATCCAGACCAGGCTTCGCAGATTCTCACCGGAGAAGCACTCCTCTCCTGCTGTGCCTTTTTGGCTATGGCGTCGGATGATCCGAATGCAAACTTGCCACTCTTGTTGCAGGTCAATGGGATGAGGCTTGAGGAACCGGAGCCAGCCGACTCTGTGGTGGAGAACACAGGCGAGCGCGTGTTCTTTACGACTATTGCTCGTGATTTCAGTGGCTCGTGCAAAGTCGGTGTATCACAAGCGGCAGCCTTCGCCTTGACTGGCATTGATAGCATGCAAGAACTCAAAAAAGTTCACGACGAGAAAGCTATCTCCTTCCCTCCACTGAGCAATTGTCGCATCATACGACGCGTGCGCAATGTGGCTGCGAATGCACAGGATGACACACCTCAACGGACTTTCGTCAACACGACTGTGGTGGCCGTTTCACCGCTTCAGATATCGCACGCCCCGAATACGTCTTACAATGTCGTCTTGGAGATCCTGAAGCAGTGCCGCGAGAGCCAGGATGCAATGCTCGCGGCACAGCTCTCTGAGATACGGTCTTGTCCCTTCTACGGCATGCGCGTGCAGTACTCACCAGCGGGTGGAGGGGGTGACGCTTCTCAGCTTACCCGGAACTGCCACTTGGCAGTCGTTCTCGTTCGTACCACGCAGTAGTCTCGGTGCGTATCCACTGCGGCTGGCTTCGTCGTGTCCACACCAGGTGTCACGGACGCTTCTGACGGAGAGTCTTCCCAACCAGTGACGATTCACGGACACTGCTCAGTTGACAACTTGCTCTCGTTCAAAATGGATCCGCCCAACCGAGCGAAGCACAGAGTCTGCTTGTTGCTCATTACTGGCTGTTCAAAAGACGGCATGACGGTGCACAGCGTGACCCACATTGACGACTCCGTCGTGTCTGAGGCGCAGTACTTCATTAAAAAATTGAGAACACTGGGGATGCGCACAGAGCTTCAGCAATCAGGCGAGCATAAGCGGATGAATGAGTGGAGCACGACGCCGGAATCCGCCAAGAAGTGCCGCATTCTTGAAAGCCACCCCTCAGGAGAAAGCTTGAGGTGAGCTTTCTCCTGTCTTGTCAGCGATGCTTCTCAGCTTGCTGGACATGGCAAGCATCTTTGTCTTGCGCCTTGCGGGATGCCAACTACGTTTGCCTCAAACATATCGTTTGGTAGTTTCGTTGTTTATGCGGTGCTTCTCAGCCTGCACTATTTACTGTTGTGGCGTCTGGTGCACGAATAGTGTTTGCGGCCTGCATTCCTCCTCAGCCTGCCCTGGCTCCCTTGAGAGTGCCTGCACAGAGTTTCGGTCTGTGCTCACGTTGCCCAACGGATTCATTCACGTTCGCCCGCGGTGCTTCTCAGCCTGCACTTCCTTTGCTACAAGCGCCTGTTCTGCTGTCGTTCACAGTGTCTCGTTTACAGAGAATTTCGGTGTTTGAAAAACAAAACATTTCTGCATGTGTTTCTGTGGAACCTAAATCAGGTCATGGCCGTGCTTCATTGCAAGACAACCCCCATGTTCGTAGCAATGTCGAAATCAGACGTCGTTCAGTTATAAAAGCGTTGATAGCAGTGTCTCGTTTTCAAACGCCTCATTGTATATCAACTCTGGCTGTGCCTCATTTCAAGACACCTTCCATGTGCGTAGCAGTGTCGGTATCAGAGGTTCCTCCACAACGAATTTCCCTCATCACCATCATCATGATCAAGTTCTCCCTAGCCATGTTGCCTCGAGCTATCCTTACAAAGGAACTTTCCAGCACCCACTGTACACAGTAATGCCGCGGCATGCTGGTAGCTCTCGGTCTGGGCGCCATGCTCCTGACGTTTCTGCACCCAACAGCGGTGCTCCTCAGCCTGCTGCAGTGAGCAGTGCCCCTCCTCAGCGTGCTGTGTTGAACGGTACTGTCCAAAGGATTGTTGACCTGGTGAAGCAGTTCGGTCGTATACCGAGGCGAAAGAAAGGAACGTCCGAGGAAGTACGAGCTGAAAACAAGTTGGCCAAACGTTTCTCCGACCACCGCGACAGCATTCCTAATGACGTTATGTTAGAGTTGCAAGCCCTCGAATGCGCCACGCCTTCAGAGTCAGCCGCTGTCAGCGCTGCCCTTCAGCGTTCTGCATTAAGCGGATCTCTGCAAACGCTCGTCGAGGACGTGAAGCAGTTCGGTCGTATACCGATCAGAAATCATGGAACGTCTGAGGAAGCACGAGCCGAAAACAACTTGGCCAAACGTTTCTTTGAACACCGCGAGAGCATTCCTAGTGACGTGATGTTGGAATTGCAAGACCTCGAGGAGTCACGCGCCGTCAGCGCTGCTGCTCAGCGTGCTGCAGGTGCTGTTGCTCAGCGTGCTGCAACCGAGGAGTTCAAGCGGAAGCAGAAGACCGATGAGATCCTGCAGCAGGTGCGCGAATTCGGCAGCTGGCCGAAGGAGAGCGCTCAACGCCCGCTTGCAGAGCGGCAGTTGGCTTGGCACATCCGAAAAACACGGAAGGCCAAGCATTTCTCACCGGAGCAGGAGGCCGAGCTTCAAACTCTGCAGCAGGCGGATACGAAGTCCGACGGGCTCATGCAGCAGACGAAGATCGAGGAGGTCATGCAGCAGGTGCGAGAACTCGGCCGCTTTCCCAAAGAGTCCGCCGGGCGTAGTGTTGCAGAGCGGCAACTAGGCTGGCTAGTTCGGAAAGGATTGAAGGCCAAGCAGTTCTCTCCCGAGCAGGAGGCCGAGCTCCAGGCACTCCAGCAGGCGGAAAGCGATGGCAAAACAATGCTTCGCATCGCGGAGGCGGAGGAAAGGCCAAACCCCATGGAAGGGTTCGCTGAGGAGGCGGGGAACAGGATCGACCAGGATCTGCTGCTGCTGGAGAGTGGCATTCGTAACAAGGCAATCCTGCGGCGCCTGGCCACCTACAAAGAGCTTGTGTCCAGCCGCGGTGCTCCTCAGCCTGCGCAGCACAGGGAATTTGCGCAGAGGTACGCGGAGCGAGTGCGGAGAGCGTTGGCTGCTCCCGCGGGGAAGAGCTGCTACGTCCCCGGCGGCGAAGTAGAGGGGAACCAGTTGCGCGTTTTCTCTAACCGTGCAGTCATGACGGGACCGCTCGTCTGCCAGCTCTGCGACTGCGATTTCTTAATAGAAGAGGACTTTGCGCGGCATAAGCAGTGCAACCACGCCGGCGAGGCAGAATACCGCAAACGGGTGCTGTACCTGATGGCAGAGGCCGGCTGCAGGCCGATAGCTGCCCAGGAGAAGAGGATCATGGTGCAGAATTTTGCTCACTTCCAGCAGTTCTGTCACCCGGGCAGCAAGGGCAACCGCTTCTCGGGCGGCGAGGCGGTGCCCCGATGCGAGGCAGCCTGCGTAGTCTGTGCGCAGAAAGACTACCTGGAGCACCGCCACAAACTGAGCCTGTTTGGGGCAGTGCCGGAGGAGCGTGTCTTTGAGCACTGCGCCGACTCAGCAAGCGATCGTGATGACCTATCCGATGGCGAGGCAGATGCTCCACCCAAGCGTGCTCTGGTGAAGCACCGCGGGGTGTACTACTTGCAGTCCCCGGAGCTCGTGCAGAAGCTCCTGGACGTCGACAGGTACAGGCAGCGGTGGCCACTGATCCCGTGTGAACAGCTGCACGCGTCCAGCGTTCAGCATCCGGAGCACCCAGAGTGGCGGTGGCTGCTGCACTCCCGCCGAGTCCCTGTGGTTGCACCACCAGAAGCAACGGCGGGAACCTGCGGTGCTTCTCAGCCTGCTGCCGACAGGTCCGGCGGAGCTTCTCAGCCTGCGGACGTGAGGCCTCCGTGCGCAGGGGTGGGAGATGCCAGCGCGTTGGTGTGGGTCTGTTGGGATTGCCTCAATGACCTGTGCGCCAAGAAACCGAAGATGCCGTTAAACGCCCTGGTCAACGACAACTGGATCGGCCGGGAGCTCATGCTCGTCCGCAACGCTTCGAAAGCTACTAAGATGCTGGCGCCCCTTGGCCGATGCTGTTGGAAGCAAGTCCGCCTCGGCAAGGGCGCTCCGGATGTCCAGCAGAAAGGCATCTCGGGCAACGCTATCCTCTTCGCCCAGCCCACGGCGCAAATCCCGACCATGGAGCTGCCCCCGGAGCAGGGCGCGCTTGTGGACTCTCTGAACATCGTTTTCTCGGGCGCCGCGCACAAACTCCACAAGGCGTACTGGGCAACAGTCAAGCGCGGCGAGTATATGCAGATCGTGAGGGAGCGCAAGCAGCAGTGCGCAACCTTTTCCGAGGTATCCGTCCGGGAGGATGTTGCCCCGACACGGCTGCCGGAGGACGGCGTGCCAGACCACATCCAAGCCTGTCTGCAACCAGTGGACGGTGTGGACAAAGCCCCGGTACGTCTGTTGGGGCCAGCATCCAGGGCGCCGGAAGTGGGCAGAGACGACGAGGCGGGAGACGAGTCTGACGAGGACACAGAGACAGACAAAGACGGAGAAGCAGCAGAACAGCCTGACATGGCCTACCTGCATGAAAATGTGGCAGAGGTCACAGTTGCAGTGGATCCAGTGCATGACATCGCTCCAGTCCGAATGATGCAAGCGCTGCAAGGCACGCTGGTGGCGCTGCAGGAGCAGGCAGCACGCATCGCCAAGAACGAGGTGACACCGACAGTGGCAGACAGCAGCGGTGCTCTTCAGCCTGTTGCCGACGAGGGCGGCAGGCATACGATGCGCAGCATGGTTCTCGATGTACAGAGTGCTGCTCGTTCGTTCGACGAGCGGGCGCAGGTGGTGCTGGAGAAAGCGCAAGCAGGAGCAGACGCGTGCAGGGCTGTGGGCCCGCACTCCTTATCGGTGCCTACGCAGAAACCCTTGAGTTCTTTCGACAGCAGGTCTTGGCCGGCGTGCTACACAGAGTTCTGGTTCGGGGACGGCGCGCCGAACCTCGAGCGGGAGCGGCCCATGCTGTTCGAACAGGTCTTCCCCAGGAATACTACTTATACTACCAGTGTTGATAGAGGAGTCGATCCATTGATAGCAGTGTGTCGTTTGGACCTACACGTGTTGATAGCAGTGTCTCGTGGAGGCCTACATCCATTGATCGCAGTGTCTTGTTTGTACCTACGTGCGTTGATAGCAGTGTCTCGTTTGGACCTACATGTGTTGATAACAGTGTCTCGTTTGGATCTACACCCACTGATACCACTGTCTCGTTTGGACCTACATGTGTCGATAGCAGTGTCTCGTTTGGACCTACACGTGTTGATAGCAGTGTCTCGTTTGGACCTATATCGATTGATAGCACTGTTCCGTTTGGACCTACATGTGTTGATAGCAGTGTCCCGTTTGGACCTACATGCGTTGATCGCAGTGTCTCGTTTGGACCTACATGTGTTAATAGCAGTGTCTCGTTTGGACATGCATCCGTTGAACGCAAGGTTGCGTTTGGACTTACATGTCTTCATAGCAGTGTCTCGTTTCTTCGTCCTTCGAGGTCGCACGGCGCCTCATCAACCTGGAGGAGCTCGAGTACTCTCTCGCGACCGACGAGGAGCCCTACGAGGCAGCCTGCCAGAGCCGCTTCAGCTCGCCAGAGATCATTGCTGTCTTCGGCGACGTGATCCGCCGGCTGCGGCTCTTGAAAGGCACTCGGGCGGCGATTGGCAGGAAAGGCTTCGGCACTGACCTCCAGATCCTGTCAGAGGCGTCGGCGGAGGATTTCATGGAGGCGCTAAACATCGCTAAGCCGGCCGACTGCATCGGCTCCGCCATTTCACGCCCGGGCATGCCTGCCAAGGTCAAGACTGCCCTCAGGACGTTGCTACTTAGCACTTCCGATGTCCCTGGCACGGAGGGGCGGAAAACCGCACTCCGCTTCGACGGGCACGGCAACAACCTCAAGTTCGGCGCGGCCAGCTTCTTCGTCACACCGAACTTCGCAGACACGTACAGCCCGTTGGTCCTCCAACTCCACGAAGGGCCCGGAAAGCGGAGCCACTTAGACATTCGCGGGGGCGCGGTTGGCGCGGTGGCCAGAGCCGGCGGCGCTTCTCAGCCTGCTGGCCCTGACCTGCGGAGTCCAGCTCCGACCATGCCTTCTCTGGAGCGGATGCACCAGATAGTGGCAGCAGACCCGCGGGCGCAGGCCAAGTTCTTCCTGTTGATGACGGAGCTTCACTACCGCTACATCATCGGCTTAGAGCGCCTGTTTGTTGGCCGCACAACGCTAGCCCGACAGGCGGTGACAACGGAGGACGACGTGGCAGCGTCTCTGCAGCCGTGCGTGGCCCCAGGCACCACTGATGTGCAAGCGCCTTTCGAAGCACAGGGTCGGGGCTTCACGCACGGCCACGGCAAAGGCCACAGCGTCATCGGGCCTACGATGGCGTGGCTGCGGTCGGCAGTGGTCGGAGGCCTGCGCACCGCCGCTCGGGAGCTGCGAACTGCGCTTCTTTCCACCGCGGAGACCGTGCAGTACGAAGCTGCCAACGAGCCCGCACGGCAGCTGGGGCTTCCTGACGTCGCGCCAGAGCCTTTCACAGCCAGGCAGCAACGACAGAGCCGCATGGACGGAGGGGAAGAGGAGGACGGCACCCTGCGCGACGAGGTGCCTCTCGGCCCGCCAGTGGAGCAGCCGCACCTGGTGGAGGAGCGAGCGCGGGCAGCCGCAGAGAACCGGATGCCTGCAATCGGCGCTGCAGCGTACCGGGGCCTCCCGCTCACAGGAGCCTTTCAGTCTACGTTTCCAAGCTACCGCCAACGAACTAGCTTCGGGCAGCTAGGTGGCGCTCCTCAGCCTGCCATGGCAGCCAGCCATGCTAGCCTCTTCCAGACGAACGAGGATGGAGCGATTCAGGAAGTCCTCAAGCCCGATGGCTCGCCGGCTTCGGTCGAGGAGATTACCGCAGATGCGGAGGCTTGGGCGGTAGCGTTTAGCCATGACTTCTTTTGCAACATCTGCTCCAACCACGAGCACGACTGCACCGAGACGTGCGTCAAGTACGTCAAGAAGAAGCTCGAGGCCAAAGAGAGTCTGCGCTCGAACAGAACCCCGTCGTGCCGCTTCTGGTTCTTTCGCATCCAGCAGCTATGTCTAGCAGGCCGCACCAAGCGAGTGCGTCGGCGCGGCAAGCCTTTGGTCCGGACTCCGTTCATCGACTTCTCTGATGACCGCAACCAGCGGTGCCGCTGCCAGGTCAAACGCGACCAGCCGTTCAGGAGCTCCAGCAACGACGTCTCTCAAGTGACCAGCCGGTGCAACGTGGATTTCCAGTTCTTGATGTGCGCGCCTGACGAGTCTGCCGAGGCAGCAAAAGTGCTTCAGCCTGGTGGTGCTCCTCAGCCTGCCCAGGACGGGCTGCCTGCGGCCGCCCCAGTTCAGCTGGCCAAGCGCAGAAGGCTTACCAAGAAAACGGCCAGCATGAAGAACCCAGAGTCGGCAATCGCATTGCGCTCATCCAAACAACTCGGCGGCCGCAAAAAGTGGCTCTACGGTTGTGGCTCCTTGCATCCGACAGATGCATCTGTCGTGGAGAGCTTCCAAGCTGCTTTCCAGAAGGCTTTCTCAATGGACTTCTACATCACGAAGTACCAGGGCAAGATGATGGAGTCCATGACGCCGCTCTTCCAGTCCATGCTCACCGGCATGCAGCGTCTGGAGCAGCAGGAGAGGGACGAGAAGGAGGAGGAAGCCCGGAAGGTGCTCAGTGAGGGCGGCGCTGATGGCGAGGACCAGACGCTGGCCAAACGGGGCCGGGCGCGCGAGGATCTCGCTCGCCGCGCTCGGCGGGTCTGTATCCGCCTGGCGTCGATGGCGAACCGGTGCTTCTGGCTCTCCACGACGGAGGTGGCCGTGCATATCCTCACAGGCGGCGACTGCCTCCAGTCGCGCCACAATGTGCGGCTCTTCACGAGACAACTACAGTGGGCCTGCCAGCAGTGCAAACGCTTGCTAAACCATGAAGGTTCGGGCGGGGAGACGCATAATGATCAGGTGCCAATACAAGCAGTCCGCATCCAGATCCCTGACGCCGACAACGAGGAGGAGGACGCAGCAGGTGACACCAGCGGTGCTCCTCAGCCTCCTGGAGACACTCCTGCTGGTGATGAGCAAGGTGGCGGTGCGGAGTGCGAGGACATGCACGCGTGCACCACCAGCACGAACACGGCCGACGACTACGCCCACAGAGGCCCTCGCCTGCAGACCATGCCGTACTACGTCTACAGGATGTACGTCCGGCGAGTCCTGAAGCCGAGCCGGGTCAAAGCTTCTGGACCGCGATTCTTCGCCTTCGACAGCCACTACGTCTTGGCTCCGCGGTACATGCAGGAGGTCCACTTGACGCGGAGTTCCGTCCCCACCATCGATGGCTTCCAGTGCCCGACCTGGGCACAGGACCCCGAGCAGAACTCGCTCTTCAAGGCCCTCCTCTTCACGCCTTGGGCGTGCGAGTGTCCCCTCTCTTGTGGCTGCGTTACTCAGTACAGCCATATGCTGAGGAACTGCGACTGCCCCGCCGTGCGCCCATACTCGTTCGAGCGGGCGCGGCGGCTTCGGTGCGCGGAGATCCACGTGTTGGCAGCGCGCGCAGACTCCAGGAGCCGCCTGGCCCGCAAGAGGCTCGTGCTCGCGGACGCGACCCTCTTCTCCGAGCTGAAAGAGCCCCGGGCGAACCTCGAGGAGGGCGAGCTGGTGCTCCTCAGCCTAGCGCACTTCGCAAGGTCCCAGCTGGCGCGGCGCATGCCAGCGGAGGCGGCACGGCGCATCCTCGCCTTCAGTGACCACCACTGCCGGTGGCACGAGGAACAGTGCACCCTGGCGGAGTTCTGCGCGCACGTGGCGCGAGACGTGCTGGCGCACGTGGACCTCGCGGCGGAGGCGCGGGTTAAGCCTCGGCCAGCAACGACTGCACACCTCGAGGCGGATGAAGACTCCGCGAGCGATGCCGAAGGGCTCAAGGGGCGAGTCCCGCTGGAGCTCGTTGACGTGGGTGGAGGCGGCGGCAGCGACGTAGAGGAGGACGTGGAGGACGCCGAGATTACCGAGATCTCCCGGTTTCCGCTGCGGGACCACGTCAGAGCAACCGAGCTGGCCCTACAGCAAGACCAACTGCAGCGCTTGGACCAGAAGGGCCGCCTCAGCTACGCCGATAAGCAGTTGAAGAACCTCGACAGAGCGTACAGCGGCATGCTGCAGCCAAGCTTTGCACTGCCAGCCAGCAGCGGCGCGCGGGAACATCAGGGCACGCGGCTGGACGAGACCTTTTCTGACATGCTCGCCCTACAGCGGCAAAGCATTGCGCTCCAAAAGAAGCAAGCGAGCCCGGATGGAGAGATCTTGCCCGATGCTGCGGACGACTGGCTCCCCAGCGGTGCTCCTCAGCCTGCTGCCGAGGACGCCCAACCAGAACTCGTTCCGCAGCTCTTGGCCATGCAGGGCCCGGCGGCTGTTGCGTGGAAGCTCGTCACTGATGCCCACTGCACGGAGGAGCAGATTGACGCGGTGGCGTTGTTTGCGTTGTCTCTGCAGAAACGTTTTGACGGCAGACCAGACAAGACAACGCATCTCCTCCCCGTGGCGTCCGCGACAGGCAACCACAGAGCGATCTGGCTCGGTGGAGGCGGTGTCGGCAAGACGCGCACCCTCTCCAAAGTGGTGGAGCCGATGGCCATCACTTACTTCGGCGAGCAGGGGTACCTCGGCAAGGCGCAGTCCAACCACGCCGCACACAACCTTGGCCCGCGCGGCAGGACCATGCATTCCTCCAATGGCCTGCTCATGTCGGATTCCATGCAGACAGCCAGGCTGCGCTTGACGCCACAGACGCAGAAAAAGCTGGATCGCCTCACAGGCACACTCGGCGTCGACGTGATCGATGAGCTGGGTGCTGTGCCGGGGCCTTTGCTGCATGCAGATGCACTGCGCACGACCTACGGCAGGGCGTTGCGCTACAACCTGGACCCCACGAAGTACATGCGCCCGCAGGAGACGTGGGGACGCATGCCTGTGAAGATCTTGTGCGGAGACTTCTACCAGTTGCCGCCAGTCCCCGCCACCGCTTCCCTGCTGGCGCCTCACGCGGGCCAATCCTACGAACACCAACAGGGTAGGAAGTTGCTCGCCGACATCGAGTACGTCATCGATTTCGTGCAGATGCAGCGCTTTACAGACCCGTTGCAACTCGAGGTTCTCCACGCCATGAGAACTCCAGGCGGAAAAAAGATCTCTGACGAGAGCTGGCAGGCGATCGTCAAAACAGAGGTCGTTAGCTCTAGCGGTGCTGCTCAGCCTGCTGCCAGCAGCAGCCAAGCCGCTCAGCCACCTCAGTGGGACCCTCGGTTGCGTGCAGCACGAGGCTGGTACGAGTCGGCCTATGAGTGGCGCATCGTCTCTTACGCCATGCATGCACAGGCCAAGCTTGATGCGCACGATGCTGGCCAGCTGCTCTTTTACGTCCCAGCAATCGACAGACCAGCTGCGCGCCTCGCGAAGCCTGATTTCGACGAGATGCGCGCGGAGCCCAACATCGGCGCTACCGCAAAAATGCCGGGGCTGCTGCCGCTCTTCGTTGGCATGGAGGTCATCCTGACAGAATCCGTCTTGCCGCCGAAGTATGTCCGTGGCGCGCCAGGCAAAGTGGTAGGCATAGAGCTGCACGCTCTGGAGCCTCCGGTGGAGGGCCGCCCGTCCATTGTCTCGGACGGCGTGGTCGTACTCTACTACATGCCAAAGGCCGTCTATGTCAAGATCGATGACAGCGATGAACTTTTCTTGAAGGCCGCGCCGGTGACAGCTGGCAGTGCTTCTCAGCCTGCCGGCCCCGACCTGCGCGGAGTGCTCGCGATCACCCCGCAGGCGCGCCCCTGGAAGTTCAAAGCGAAGACAGGTGGCCCGGCCATCGCGGTGTCCAGGACGCAGTTGACCGTGCTGCCCAAAAAGCAGGGGACTCTGCATGGCGTCCAGGGCAAGACGACGGACCCAGGCTTCATCGTGCACTGGACGTTTCCGCCAGGACTCAAGAAGGAGTCCATTTGGCTTGCCTACTACGTCAGCCTGTCGCGCCCCAGAAGCTTCAACCAACTCTTGAGCCACGGCTTGCCTGACCGGAGCATCATCGAATCCGGCCCCCCGGAGCAGATCGCCAAGGCCTTTGCCGAGCTCTTCACGGACAAGATTGCCGCGACGAAGATCGCTTGCGCGAAGGCCCGACAGCAACTGGGATGGCCTGCGCGAGCTTGAGGAGTCATGAGATGCAGGTTGCGTTGTGGCGGTGCTGTTCAGTCTGTCCGTCTGCATTCGCGTGGTGCTTCTCAGCCTACATGCGCGTGGTGCTTCTCAGCCTGCGCTCGTGTGCAGCTGTGCGCGGTGAACCTGCACGTGTCGCGGAATGCTTTTCAGCCTGCGCGTGTCTGCAATGCTTTTCAGCCTACACGCTTTGCAGCTTCTCCGCTTCGCACGCCGCTCCTCAGCGCGGTCCTCTGAAAAAAGAGCAGGCGTCATCTCATCTGGATGTTCATCTGAATCTTAAGGGGAATGCTTTCAGATATGCTTCTACACATCGCTGTTAGGTTGCTTTGCCGGGATAATCGCGTGCTATTTTTTAGCCCTCCTGGAGGGTCAGGGAAGAGGTGTTTTGGGGAGGGGGCTTTCCAAAGAGCCCCCCCAGGGCGAACCTCGTCAAAACGGAGGGTGCGAAGCCCCTGGGGGACCCCTCCTGGAATTTGGACGCCCGAAATGGGCACGGAAAGAATGGGTACAATGCCGAACAACAAATGTTGTCCCAAACCAACAGCGGCCGCTGTTGGGCAGGCGGCCTTCTGTCTCGAATGGACACAGGCCGCGGCGGCGTGGACAGCGAATCCTGTTCAAAATGAACAGGAACTGCTGTTGGGCATTGTACCCATTCTTTCCGTACCCATTTCGGGCGTCCTGATGGAAAACCCCCTCCCCAAAACCCCCTTTGGAACCCTCCGGACAGCCGCGGTGTCCCCGAACTCCTCGCGCCACGACCAGAATCACGACAGCCATTGTCGGCTCTCAGAGGGCCCCTCGCACCGCACACGGGGGCTGTCAAAAAGCGGCCAGGGTCAGGTCGGGCATGTCCCCCTGCAGGGGGATCCTGGACGAAGAACAAAAATACCGCAAAAATGCCCCAAACGGTTTCAATAATACTACAACAAATCGTGCCCAGGCTATTCCAGGCTATTGTAAGACTATTTTTGCATATTCCTCCTGTAGAGGGACAAGCCCGCCTTAAGGCCAGGGGTTGCTAAGGGGATAGGCGGGTGACCAGTGGATGTCAAGGAGGGATATCTATATGTATATATATATATATATATATATATATATACTAGAACCATCGCGCGCGCTTCGCGCGCGCTCAAGTTCTAGCCCAGGCCGGGGGGGCGCTGGGCGATCTTGGACAACGCTATCAAGCACAGGCGCGCGACGGCATCTGAGGAGCTTCTGGGGTGTTCCGCATGCTTCGTCAACTGGCTGTTGGAGGCACCTCTTGGGTGCCTCTTGGGGGGGCGTCTGAGGGTCCCTTGGGGCGTCGGTTCTGCAATCTGAAGCCGTCATTGGCCGTCTTGGCTGCGTGGAGGCCCGACTTGAGGCCACCTGCGGCCAGATTGAGGCAATCCGGAAGCCTCCCGGGGGCCTCCTGGAAGCAGTTTTGATGCATTTGGGGCACTCTTGGGCTATTTTCAAACCTCTCGGACGTCTCCCAGGGGCCTTTTGGGCCCTCGGGGAGCTTTTGGGGTCCTCGTCGGACCACTTTGGGGCCTCTTGCAGCCTCCTGTGGGCCTTGTGGGGGGGCCGCTCTGCTGTTGGGTCGCGTTCCCCTTCTCGGGCCTCTCTTAGGGCTCTTGGGGCCCTCTCGGGCCGTCTTGGGCGCCTCAAGCACCGCCTTGGGGCCCTCGCGGGCCGTCTTGGGGCCCTCTTGGAGGCCTCTTCCTCTATGTGGGAGCGGTATTGGAAGCCTTTGGGGCCGTCTTGGAGCATCGGGATGCCAAAGGCCGAAACAAAAACGTCAAAACCCAATCGTAAAACAATGAGTTGTGCGTCTTGGGGCCATCTTGGGAGATCTCTTGGAGCCTCGTCGGTCCTCTTGGGAGCTTCTTGGGGGCCTCTTGGATCCGATTGGGGGCCTCCTGGGACTTACCGAGAACCTCTCGGGGTAGAAAGCTCGGATTCTCGGTTCATGTTTCCCTTCTTGGGCCTCTCTTGGGGCCGTCTTGGGGCCCTCTCGGGCCGTCTTGGGCGCCTCAGGCACCGCCTTGGGGCCCTCGTGGGCCGCCCAGGGCCCTCTTGGAAGCCTCTTCGGCTATCTTGGAGCTGTCTGGGAGGCCTCTTCCTCCTCCTCGTCCCCCTCCTCCTCCTCCCCCACTCCAACTCTCTCTCTCCTCCTGATCTTCCTCCTCCTGCAGCGTGTTCCGGAAGGCTCCCGCCGGAACATGCTGTGCACAAGTGCTGTCACTGCTCCCGCCACCGTGCCCTGGGTGGTGGGTCAGAGGCCTCATGGGTGTTGGTTTGGATCTCGTGGTTGGCCTGTCGGGAACGTCGTGAAGGCAATTTCGCAGCTTCTCGGTAGCCGTTTTGGGACCGTTGCGGGGCCTCCTCGGGCTGCTCTGTGGCCTCTTTAGGCATCGTTTGGGCCTCCTGGGTGCCTCTTGGGGGCCTCCTGGGGCCTCTTGGGGGCTCCTTGGCCTCCTGGGGCACTCTTCAAGCGGGAGGGTCGAATTTGGGAGTCGTGGTCCCCCTCTTGGGCGCATCTTGGGGCTGTCTTGGGGCTCTGTTGGGCTGTCTTGGGGCGCTCTTGGGGGCCTATTGAGCCGTCGTGGAACGTCGGACAGCCGAAAAGGCTGGAAGGCCAAAATCGTTCGAAAACCTTCGTAAACTTGACGATTTCGGCCTCTGGAAGCGCTCTGGAGAGGCGTCTTGAAGCGTCGTGGAGTGCCTTGGGGGGCCTCTCGGGCCGTCTTGGGCCTATCTTGGGCGTCCTGGAGCGGTCTTTCGGCGACTCGGGGCCCGCTTGGGCCGTCTTGGGAGCCTCTGGAGGCCCTCCTGGACTATTTTGGACCTCCCTGGCCGCCCCTCCTCCAATGGGGGGTCGGAGGCGGCGCCCTCCGAGGCCCAGGACGCGGAAACCCTTTTTAAAAACACAGGAAAATGAGCCCCAGTACCCCCATGGAGGCTTTTCGGCGCTCTTGGACCGATGGGAGCTCGAAAACGCGAGAAGCCAAAAACATTGAAAAGAACATTGAACATATACGATTTTGGCCTCTCCGGGCCGTGCCGCGATACCTATCAGACTTCTTGGGGTCTCTTGGAGGCCACCTGGGAGCCTCGAGAGCCGTCGGAAGGCTGACTTGGGCGGCTCGGGAGCGTCTTGGGCCGTCCTTTCGCATTCTGGGGGCTCCTAGGGGGCGTCTTGGGCCCTCCTGGAGCGCTGTGGAGGCTGCCCAGAAAGGCTGGGGCAGCAGTGCTGGGAGCGTCCCCGAGATGTGGCCATATCTTTTCAGCGCGTTCCAGGAGCATCTTCCCGGAACGCGCTCGTGGCAGGGCGCCCACTTCCGAGGACGTCGGCATGGGAAACCGCAGCGCGTGATCAATCATTCCAGCGCGTTCCAGCGAAGACCGTCCGGAACGCGCTTGGGCAAGCGCTGGGTTTGAGGAAGGCGAGTGGGAACCGTTCAGGCAGTTTGGGATGCTCGGGGCAAGAGGCGGAAGCCATCCTCAGAAGACATGCAGTCTTCTTGGAGCCGTCTTGCAGAAAACAAAAAAAAAATGAGACCCTGCAGTCGTTCCTGGAGCCGTCTTGGAGCCCTCTTGGGCTGCCCTGGAGCCTGTTGGAGCCCTCTGCGGAATGGTGTTTAGGGAACCCACAAAGGACGTACGCGCCAAGCTATGTACATGAACACGGCCCCTCGCGAGACCCGCCGCGTTATACGAACATTTGTGCAGTGCGTGCTCTCGAAACCAGCGTGGATTCATGTACATGTACGTCCTTGTTTCGCTCCTGAGTCTTGGAGCCCGCGCCGAGGATCTGGAAAATGTCAGGGACCATCGCGGCGGCCTCCGAGGCCCGGGACGCCGAAACCCAGTGAAAACACAGCGAAAATGAGCCCCGGTACTCGCATGGAAGGTCGGGCAGCTGTTTTCGGGCCCCTGGGTTAGAACCATCGCGCGCGCTTCGCGCGCGCTCAGGTTCTAGCCCAGGCCGGGGGGGCGCTGGGCGACCTTGGACAACGCTATCAAGCACAGGCGCGCGACGGCATCTGAGGAGCTTCATGCTTCGTCAACTGGCTGTTGGAAGCACCTCTTGGGTGCTTCTTGGGGGGGCGTCTGAGGGTCCCTTGGGGGTATCGGTTCTGCAATCTGAAGCCGTCATTGGCCGTCTTGGCTGCGTGGAGGCCCGACTTGAGGCCACCTGCGGCCAGATTGAGGCAATCCGGAAGCCTCCCAGGGGCTTCCTGGAAGCAGTTTTGATGCATTTGGGGCACTCTTGGGCTAGTTGAAAGCATCTTGGAAGTCTCCTGGTGGCCTTCTAGGCCCTCGGGGAAGCTTTTGGGGTCCTCGTCGGACCACTTGGGGGCCTCTTGCGGCCTCCTGTGGGCCTTGTGGGGGGACCGCTCTGCTGTTGGGTCGCGTTACCCTTCTTGGGCCTCTCTTGGGGCTCTTGGGGCCCTCTCGGGCCGTCTTGGGCGCCTCAAGCACCGTCTTGGGGCCCTCGCGGGCCGTCTTGGGGCCCTCTTGGAGGCCTCTTCCTCTATATGGGAGCGGTATTGGAAGCCTCTTGGGCCGTCTTGGAGCATCGGGATGCCAAAAGGCCGAAAAAAAACGTCAAAGCCCAATCGTAAAACAATGTGTTGTGCCTCTTGGGGCCACCTTGGGAGATCTCTTGGAACCTCGTCGGCCCTCTTGGGAGCTTCTTGGGGGCCTCTTGGATCCGATTGGGGGCCTCTTGAGACTTCCCGAGACCCTCTCGGGGTAGAAAGCTCGGATTCTCGGTTCGTGTTTCCCTTCTTGGGCCTCTCTTGGGGCCGTCTTGGGGCCCTCTCGGGCCTTCGTGGGAGCCTCAGGCACCACCTTGGGGCCCTCGTGGGCCGCCCAGGGCCCTCTTGGAAGCCTCTTCGGCTATCTTGGAGCTGTCTGGGAGGCCTCTTCCTCCTCCTCGTCCCCCTCCTCCTCCTCCCACTCCAGCTCTCTCTCCTCCTGATCTTCCTCCTCCTCCTGCAGCGTGTTCCGGAAGGCTCCCGCCGGAACATGCTGTGCACAAGTGCTGCCACTGCTGCCGCCAGGGTGCCCTGGGTGGTGGGTCAGAAGCCTCATGGGTGTTGCTTTGGATCTCGTGGTTGGCCTGTCGGGGACGTCGTGAAGGCAGTTTAGCAGCTTCTCGGTAGCCGTTTTGGGACCGTTGTGGGGCCTCCTCGGGGCTGTTTTGTGGCCTCTGTAGGCCTCGTTTGGGCCTCTTGGGTGCCTGTTGGCCTCTTGGGGCTCCTTGGGGCCTCCTGGGGCACTCTTCAAGCCGGAGGGTCGAATTTTGGAGGCGTGGTCCCCCTCTTGGGCGCATCTTGGGGCCGTCTTGGGGCTCTGTTGGGCTGTCTTGGGCGACTCTGGGGCCGTCTTGGAGCCCTCTTGGGCCGTCTTGGGGCGCTCTTGGGGGCCTATTGAGCCATCTTGGAACGTCGGACAGCCGAAAAGGCTGGAAAAATCGGTCGACAACCTTTGTAAAATTGACGATTTCGGCCTCTGGAAGCGCTCTGGAGAGGCGTCTTGAAGCGTCGTGGAGTGCCTTGGGGCGCCTCTCGGGCCGTCTTGGGCGTATCTTGGGCGTCCTGGAGCGGTCTTTCGGCGACTCGGGGCCCGCTTGGGCCGTCTTGGGAGCCTCTGGAGGCCCTCCTGGCCCATGGGGGGTCGGAGGCGGCGGCCTCTGAGGCCCAGGACGCAGAAACCCTATAAAAAACACAAGGAAAATGAGCCCCCGTCCCGCCATGGGGGGTGGGGGCACCTGTTTGTGGGCCCCCGGCCTGCCCCCCAGGGATATATATATATATATATATATATATATATATATATACACACACACACATATATGGCCCAACGCCGCCCGTGCGCCAGAAGCGGCTCAGGGGGATTAGCGACCTGGGCTAAGTGGGTTCCACCCACTTAGCGGAGGTATTATCCCGCGAAGCCACTCTAGGCACATGCAACGTTCTCGTACTCAGCTAGGTTAGGTCCGATGTAGCCCACCTTTTGGCATCCACCGATAATATCCCCATTATCCCCCTCGCAATCCCCGCGCCGATGAAAGTAGCCTAGTCCTGCGCGTTGAGGCGTCTGGCGTGGCATCCTTTGCCAGGAGAGGGGGGGACAGCGAATCCCACTTACCGGCGCCGTGGCCGTCGGTGGGCTGCCCTCGGCTCCTTTCCTCCTCGGGCTTCGCGCCCCGCGGCTCCTTCCTCCTTTCCTCCTCGGGCTCCTTTCCTCCTCCTTTCCTCCTTTTGCCCCCTCGGCTCCTGGGCGCCACGCTCGTCCTCGGATGGAGGACGAATCGGGTGTTCGTCAACGGGGGGGGGAGTGGACGCGGGGCCCGCGGTGGCAGTCGAGAGGCCGTGGAAGACTCCTGCGGGCCACTTCCTTGACATCCTCGATCCCCCGACGTCTATTGCCCCCCCCCCCCCTGCCGTCCGCTCGAATGAAGTTTGCCTGGCTTCTGATCCGCAGTCGCGGCCTCGTGGCTGCGCCGAACTGTGGTCGAAGGCCTCTCCTGTGGCAGGGTGACTCGCGATCAGACGCTTCGGCTCATACACAGCAGGCACTTTGCAAGCGGGGCGGAGGCGATCCCTCCTTCCCGGGAAGGGGAGGGGGAGCTTCCATTGGGAATCCTGGAGCCTTTTGTCTAGAGTGCCCTGGGGGAGATAGATCTTTTCCGTTGGTGGAGGGGGGGTCATGAGGATGTTCGTGAAGGGGCCCTGGGACACACAAATAAATACACACAAATAAAACTACTCCCCATATTTTTCTATATTTTTTGGATGTTCGTCTTCCCCCCGCTTCCCGTATTTTCCTATATTTTTTGGGGGATCGACGATTCATTGTGTCTGTTTGTTTTTGTTCCCTCCTGAGTTCGACAATCCTGGAGGCCAGGAGGGGGAGGCGGGGGCGATCCCCGTGCTGCCCGCCTCAGGTCCGCATCAGAGCCTCCGTGCGCCAGCCCAGCAGGCGGCTGCCCACGCGTCAGCGAAGGGGCCCTAGGACACACACATAAATACACACAAATAAAACAAATCCCCATATTTTCCCATGTGTTCTGGGTTTCTGTCTCCCTCCCCCCCCGCTTCCCATATTTCCCCATATTTTCTGGGAATCAACAATTGTGTCTGTGTGTTGTTTCCCCTCCTGAATCCCAGCAGCGGCTGCCCACTCGTCATCTCAAGTAACGCGTGCGCGCCTACGGAAAATCCAAACGCCTGAAGCAGCCTCGCGCTGGCCGGCGAAAGCGTCCGATCGCGGCTCATGGCCCCCCAGCGGCCGAACGCCGTGAGCTGGCTCCCGTCCTCCCCTGCCTGCCTCCTCCTCCTCCGCCTCCGCCTCTGTCTCCATCTCCGTCTCCTCCTACTCCTCCGTTCCATCCTCGTTCAACTCTCTTCTCCACACCCTCCCCTCCGATCCCGCTTCCCTCTCCTCCACATCCCCGCCCCCGCCCTCCACAAACCTCCCATCCGCCTCCATCCGCCCACCTCCTCTGCGTTCCCGAGCTGGTCCAGCAGCCATGCCTTAACCGTCTCTGCTCCCACCACCATCCTACCTCCAATATCTCCTAGAGGTCCGATACCTTGACTTTATCTATACAAGGTCCCCGAAGATCGCGACCCCTTCCCTGAGACCGGCTTCTTATCCTGAGTAATATGTTGACGGTCCCTGGACCCGGCGATGCCCCCTAGAGGCCAAAAACGGGGAATAACCTCCGACTCGGTTTTTACCGATACGTTGGAAGCGGTCGTCGTCGTCACCACGCCGTCGCCGTCGCCGTCGCCGTCGCCGTCGCCGTCGCCGCCGCCGCCGCCGTCGCCACCGCCGCCGCCGCCTCCGCCTCCGCCGCCGCCGCCGCCGCCGCCGTCGTCGTCGCCGTCGTCGTCTTAGTCCCGGGAGCGTCCAAGAGGGGGGTGTTCAAGAAAGGGGGGTGCAAATCATGACCGGCGGCACGTGCGCGGCCCAACGGGGGGAACAGGGACGTAATGAAATAAGAAGGGGCGCCATGAAAACTGGGGAAATATCATGGCCCCCGCCATGAAATCCACCCCCCTAGTCATCACCCCCCTCTTTGCCGCCCCCGATAAGTCAACACGTTGGAGGTTTGTGCCCATCCCTCCTTGCCTCGAGCGCCTGCTCTCCTCCTCTGCCGGCGGGGCGCGGGTGGGACCTCCGCTGCTCGTTGTCCCCCAGCACCTCGAAGGCCTCGGGGGGGGAGGCGCGGGGGAGGAGGGCGACAAGACAAGGGCTCCCAACTTCGCGCTCCGCGCTGAGCGCAGCGCGAAAAACTTCGCGCGCTCGCGCCGCCGCCCCCGAGAAGGAGAGAAGGAGGACGATGAGGAGGGGGCGAACGAACGAGGACCGCGAAGCGCGAATCACTTCGCGCCCTCGTGGGAGGGGGGAGGGCCGCACATTTTTTAAGAAGAAACAATCCAAAAGGGGGGCCCAGCAGCGAGAACGAGTGACGAAAAAACGCGGGAAAGCCGGAAGAGGCGGCGGAGGTGGGGGAAGAGGAGGAAAAAGAGGAGGAGAAAGAGGCGGAGGAGGAGGAGGAGGAAGAGGAGGAGGAGGTGGAGGGGGAGGAGAAAGGAGGAAGAGGACTCTGCGAATCCGCAGAGGTGCTGGGGCAACGTTTGGGGAAGGGGGGGGGGGGCGGCCCACGCGGGGACGGCCGTCGACCTGGATTCGGCGACGCGTCGACACTGGATCGGCGATCGCCCCCCCGATGACAGAGCCGCGCGCTCTCGGGGGCGGGGCGGGGTGTCGGGCCCCCAATCGGCGAGGAAGGGGCGACCGAGGGTCGAGGCCTCCCCCCAGGGCTTATCCCATACAGTGCGGGCGCGGCCGCAAGAAACCCTCGCAATAAAAACTGAGAGCCCGCGCGCGAGGTGCACCTGAGGGGAGACCCGGAACATCCAGAACGCCGCAGCTCCTTCAACAGCCGCGGGAAATTCCGCGCAGCGCGAGGAGCGAAGACACCCAGGATACCCGGACGAAAAGCATATGGTTTCTTGATGCGCGCCCCCAATGTGACGAAAAAACCCGTGGCGCCCCCCCCCCCAAATTGCCCTGGACGCGGGGGTCTTTGGAAGACCCCGGGGGAGGGGCCAGGAAAGGGCCGAATTGCTCCGGCGGACGGCAGGACCCATGGGAACCCTCTCGGCAGATCTGGAAGTGCCCCTCGCCGTCGCCCTCGTGACCGGCGAGGCGTCCTCATCGGCTCCCCTGCGTCATTATCCTTCTTGCCCTGGCGCAGGCCGTCCTCCCGCTCCACGCGCTGCCCCCTCCTCGCCCTCCTATGTCCCCCCCGGCCATTTTGTTGTCTAACTCTTGCACGAGCGCGAGTGCCGATGTTTTTCGGCGCCGTCGCTGCCTCGGCCAGCACGGGCGCATCCTCGAATGGCTACAGCGCGCAGCCGTTGGGACAACCCCGAGGGCCAGGCCGCTGGGACAACCCCGCGAACCGCTGGGGCGCGGGAGCAAACCAGTGGGACAACCCCGCAGGCACCGAGCTAGCCGCGGCCGCGTTCAAGCGGGAGGCAGCACGAAGCCCAGCTCTGCCGCGAGCTGCTCCGCATCAGCCCTGGATCTCCCCGCTCTCTTGTCGAACTCCCTAAGCGCCTCCCGTAAGGACGCCTGCGGCCCGTCCTCCAGGAACTCCCGCGGGGGCGGCCGCAGGATCAGCATGTTCCGCATGATCGCCATTCGGCCAACGATGGGTTACCACCGCCGGCCTGGAGACAAGAGGTTACCCCTACCCCCGATTCGGCCGCGCATGGGTCAAAATCCCTGGCCCGGACACAAAAAGTTTCCCCTGCGCCCGGCCGCCGTCTCCTCGTCGTCGTCGTCGTCGTCAGGTCCTCGATCGCCTTTGTGTCCTACGCTACTGCGAAACCGCAGGAAGTCCCCATGTCGGGCACGCGGGACCAGGACAGTAACAAGTTCGTCGGCGACTAACTTGGCATACATCGCTCGGATTGCCAACGCCCACCTGAAACTCCCGCCGCATCCAGGCCTCAAGAGCCCCAAAACGACGACGGTTGCAAGTTTCCGATAACGCGCTCGGATGAAAAGCATGAAGTGCCAGCCCCATAGGGAGTGGGTTCCCGCTTGAGACTTCCTCGCAATTCACTCACGGACGAGGCTCCTGCCTATACTTCCCCAAAATTCAAGACCCAGGAGCCCAAACATGACGACGGCTACAAATTCCCGATGACCCGTTCGTAGTCGTATCATGAACTGCGGCCGCATAGGGAGGGGGGTCCCGCATGAGAATTCCTCGAAATTCACTCACAGACGAGGCTGCCGCCTGATTCTTCTTCAAAATGAATGCACGAGTGTGTGAACATGTGTGTGTGTGTGTCAGAGACAGCGTTTGTGTGTGACTGTGGGTGAATGTGGAAGTGATGTCGACGATGCTGATGGTGGTGCTGATGATGATGACTTGGTGATTGACTGAATTAGCGACTGAGTGGTGATGAAGATGATAATGATTATAATGATGGTGGTGGTGATGATGATGTTGATGTGGGTGGGGTAATGCTCCTGTTCCTGCGCGGGGTGTCCAGAGAAAACACACACCCCTAAGGATTTGGGGTAACAAAAACAACGAAATTGCGTCGTTGTCGTCTAAGACGTCGTCGTCGTCGTCGTCGTCTACGACGTCATCGCGGGTTTCGCCTTCGACGGCGTCGTCGTCGTCGTCGTCAATGGCGTCGTCGTCAGTGTCGTCGTCGACGTCGCCCGAGGCTGCGGCAAGCGACCGGCGGCCGCGGGGCGCGACGGCGAAGCCTCGCGCATCTCGTTGAAAACCTTAACGTCGCCCCTGAGCGCGGCGGGCCCCGCTCCAGGAGCGTGCCTTCCCTCCTCCTCCTTCTCCTCCTCCCCCTCCACCATCCCTCCCGACTCTTCGCCGTTGCCCGTCCTCCATCATCTTTCGGTCTCCCTTCCTCAGTATCTTCCTCCTTCGCATATGGTAAGCACCTGTTTCTTTGGATGTGTACGCATCTTGACCCAGTGCGGGCGCGGACCCTCATCGGACCCGACGTTCACGCACCAATTCCGTGACATGCGCATCGCGCTCTCCAAAACGGCCATGCGCCTACTCACCAAGTCGGAGCGGTACAATGTAGCACCCCTCTCGGTTTGTAAACCGATTGTGGACACGGTTGGGATAGAAGAATGAAGGGGCCCCAGGACACACAAATAAATACACACAAATAAAAACAAATCCACATAGTTTCAGATATTTGTTGGGTTTTCGTCTTCCCCCCCACTTCCCATATTTGTCCATACTTTCTGGGGAAGCAACGATTAATTGTGTCTGTGTGTGTTTTCCCCTCCTGAAAGAAGCAAAATCGGCTGGGTAATGGGCGAGTGCGAAACAAGAGGGCGGCGCAGCGAAGCCCGGATTCACCTTGAGGAAATTGGAATCACAACGGGTGCAACCGAGTGGCGATTATGAACTGGGCGTAAACGTACAAGGACCTGCTAGGACGCGATTCTTAACTTTCGATGTAGCAAAACACCGCGCCTTCTGTAGTTCAGGTCTGAAATCGCACAGACCGGCACCTGGACTCAACTGGTCCTGAACTCAAATCCCCAGCAACTCGGCTTTCGATGATAAGCCCGATGTGGATTCAGCTAGTACTCACTAGCGGGTGCCAGCTCATGTCTTCCGCTGACAAGGTGCTGGTCAGCACCTGGCATATGCAAGGACATTCGCCACTTCTCAGATCATTATTGATCCATGCAACTGCCAGGTTCTGGTGAGGTCCAAATTTGATCGCTCTGATGTTTCCTCGCCGCACTTTCTCTTGTACCGAAACTGACACACGTCGATGTGCCTGACTTGTCCAAGCCCGCGCCTGCTGCTGCAATGGCAATGGCTGCACTTGCATCGCTCTCTACCGGGATGCCAATGACAACTTCGAAAACCTTGAGAAACGCTTGCAATCCTAACACTGCTGGGAACTTTTAACCATCCTGTAATACTTGGGTTTGGCAGATGATAATGACACCACGCTCTCAATATACTCCACGGCTTAAGGAAGTATGGCCGCAACATCATTGTACCTCCGCTTGTTGGTTTCCGCGACGTCTTGCACCCTGCATAGCCAGCGTCTGTCCACGCAATTACCTCCCCAGGGCGTTCTTGACAAAAGTAAACACTTGCGCAAGCTTGCAACACTTGTCCATTGCCCTCCTGTTAGGTGCTGGCATGGAACGCGATGAGCCCAGGATCGGTGCATCCGCCCCGCTGGCTCTGGGAGAGACGTCACAATGCACCGATCCTGAGCCCAGGGGCGGCTTTGCCAGGATCGGTTCAAGCGGATGCGTGCTCCAAGCCGCAGCCGACTTTGCTGCCGTGGGCGCCGTTGCCGCCGCCGTCGTCGCCGCAGCCGTCGTCAGCGGCGGTTGCCGTTGCCGCCGCCACTGTCGTCGCTGTTGCCATCGGCGTTGCCGACGCCCCCCTGGCCATATCGCCACTGCCGTCACCCTCGCGATCGCCGTTGCCGTCGCAATCGTCGTTGCCGTCGCCGCCGCGTTCGCCCCTGCCGTCGCCGCCGCGATCGTCGATGCCGTTGCCGTCGCCCCGGCCGCACGCCACAGAGTGACCCCAGGCTTATGTCGGGCGGGTCCCCCTACAGGAGAATTTTCGACGAAAAATAAAAAATACGCCACAAATACCCCCTGGACTATTTTTGGACTATGTTTTGACTATTTCTGTGGCATTTTCATTTTTCGTCGAAAATCCCCCTGCAGGGGGACCTGCCCGACTTGACCCCAGGCAGCGGTGGCTCTGGATGCGAAGCCTGCCGATCGTGGCACGCGGTGCGACAAAGGGCGGCCACGCCGAACGCCGCGCACCCGAAGACGCTCCGACACGGGGTCCCCCAGAAGTCTCGAGACCCCTCCCCCGGGGGACCTCCCTCGGCCCCTTCAACACGGTCGAGGCCTCCTCCCCGTCGAGACCTCCTTCGACCTCCTCCCTTCCTTCACACGGACCTCCCCCCCTCGACCTCCCGTCGAGACCTCCTGCCCGGTCGGATTCCCCCGACACTCCGACACTCCGACTCTCGGGTCGGGCGAAAGGGGGGGATAGCAAACGGGAGGTTTGAGAATCAGCTCACGTAGCTGACTTTCCCGGCGCCTCCTGGCGCTGGAGGCGACTATGTATCGAGGAATGGGTCCCTCGGTGGGGCCGAAACCAGCTGCATGCAGCAAATTTCGTAACCCCCCGTTTCCCAATCCCCCCCATTCGTCCGGCCCGAGACACTCCGACTCGAGACCCCTTCCCCGAGGGACCTCCCTCCGCCCCGAGCCGGCACCTGACGGCCCCTGGGGTCGGCGGGGCGGCCCCTGCAGGGGCTGAAGACGGCGTTAAACACCTTCCGCCTTGATTTTTGTGAATCCGTTGGAGGCGGTCGTCTTCGTCGTCGTCGTCGTCGTCGTCGTCGCTAACAGCGAAGACTGATAGGCTTCTAGTGGGATCAAAAGAGAGCAGCAGATCACTCCACAGGGGGGTCCGGGCAGGTGTTGGGAGTTGCCGGGCGGCAGTGAGCCGGGCTCGTTTTTCACCAACAGTCACACACTTCGTGCTCTTCGCCTTCCCAGAACTCCATTCCCAGGCCACATTCTGGGGGGCCGGATGCAACTGTAGGCCACTTCGTGCTCTTCTATTTCCCAGAACTCCATTCCCGGGCCACATTCTGGGGGGCCGGATCCAACTGTAGGCCACTTCGTGCTCTTCCATTTCCCAGAACTCCATTCCCGGGCCACATTTTGGATGCCCGGAGCCAACTGTAAGCCACTTCGTGCTCTTCCATTTCCCAGAACTCCATTCCCGGGCCACATTTTGGATGCCCGGAGCCAACTCTAGTCCACTTCCTGGTCTTCGAGTTCCCAGAACTCCATTCCCGGGCCACATTTTGAATAGCCAGACGCTTCATACTCCTTCCGCCACAGCTGTGTTTGGTTCAGGACTTGCTAGTGACACTGCAGTCCTCTGCATTCAATCGTGCCACTGCATTCATTCACTGCAGACCACTGAGTTTTGATTGCAATGGCGTTCCCCTGGCCGTACCCCCATGTCCAACGTTCATCCGCAGCCTCTGCTCCGCGAGGCTCGTCCGAAGTGTCGCCGCCTCGCGGTGCTTCTCAGCCTGCGCCGCCTCGCGGTGCTTCTCAGCCTGCGGAGGAAGGTGGACAGACGCCTGGTTCTGGCGCTGTGCAGCCTGCGTCTTTCACGGTCGCCTCGTTCAATTTCGGGTTCGAGCAGGGCATGATGACTGGTAAGCAGGCGGCCACTCACTGCGCTAACTTCGGAAGGTTGTGCGCCACGATAGTGGAGACCGCTGATGCTGATATTGTCTGTGGCTGCGAGGTCGGTGCGTTCCGTGAAGGCTTTCGCCGAGCAGGGATCAACGTGACAGAGATCCTCAGTAAGCCTTTCGGTGATGGCATTCGCTTCTCGGAGGTCGACAACTACTTGACTCTCTGGGGGTTCCGCGGTGCTTCTCAGCCTGCGGAACTGACTCTGTGCGAAGACAGCAAAGTTTACAGGCCTCCTAGCGGCCGAGAGATTGATGCTGTTATTTCACATTTTGAGGTGAACAAACCAGGCCATGACAAGTTCCACGTGGTGATCGCCAACATGCACATCGTGTGCGGCAAGAAACCGCCGACCATCCAGACTCGAAAGCGGACAGTTCGCCATCTCCGCTTGCACCTGGACGGCCTGGCCAAGATTCTTGAGAATCTAAACCAGGCAGTCGTTCTGCTTGTAGTCGGCGACGACAACCTCACTTTCCAGGAGGCGCGGGAGGCTTACCAGCGCCAGCAGAACGACGAGAAGGTATGGGAGGTCCATGCCACTCCGGCCGACCTCAAAGGCGACCACGTCGCGGTCTGCGGAGCAGTCGCCCGTTTCTGCTCCATTGCCGTTGGCGCGTCTTTTACGGATCGTGGCATGCGCAACGACGCACACGATGCGGTGGCGGTTGTGCTCACTCTCCCTGGTGCTATTCAGCCTGGGGAGAGCAAGAGGCGGAAATTGTCGTCGAAAACGTCTCCGACGCCGACGTCAGCGTACAGGCGGACCGCGAGTCTTCTGTGCATTGGGATCGGTCGCCGAGTTCTACTCCTCCGCTTTCACCGACTTCACCGGGTGATCCCGACTACGTCGAGGATGTCGTTCAGAATCGCGCGGACGACTTGCACAGGGAGCTGAGGCAGCTTTGGGACGACAGGTACGACGAGGAGTACGATCCGAAAGTCCTCCATCATCTCAGTCTCTTGCTTTTCAAAAAGAGGAAGTCCACGGAGCCAGCGGACACTGATCCAGCTGGCGCTCCTCAGCCTGGCTCGGAATATGACACGGCCTTTGCGTCTCAGGAGGAGACTGGCCGAGCCATTCTCTCTGTCCTTAAGCTTCGACATGACTTTCTGCGGAGCAAGAACATCGACGACATGCGCTACGTTCTCACGGAGCCTGAGCGCCAGGAATTGGTCAGAGTAGCTCGCGACCAGTACGAGCAGTCGCGGCAGCAGCGTGCGCTTCAGGAACGGGATATCGAAAAGGGAAAAGCGAAAGGCAAGTCTGCGCCACAAGGGGGCCATGCGGTTCCGCAGGGTCCTAACAAAGGGCCAGGCGGTAAGAAAGGTTCTCACGGTGCTTCTCAGCCTGCGGGAAAAGGTGGCCAGGCCAAGGGTGCAGGTCTGGGTAGCGTCGCCAAGTTTGTGAAAGACCAGAAGCGTAAGCGGTGGCATCGCCATTTGCAACGTGTGGCCGGTACCAAACAGATCTGGGAGGTGCTGGCCTTCTCAGGGCGCTTCGACGTTGATTGGCTAACGCAAGCGTTGCAAGCTGATCACAGCGAGGGCCGTGATGCAGCAGTTCCCGAGGAAGCTCTGCGGCAACAGCGGCGCCGGCTGCACCACCAGAAGGCCGAGGCCATCGCGCGCTACAACGAGGGGGAGCGGCTTTCCCTCCATCTGTCTGCCCAGGCTGGCCAGCAAAAGCCGAACTTCACGCGCAGGCAGCTGGACGTGTTGCAGATGTTTGAGAGCGGAGCGCTGCTTCAAATCCGCAACCAAGCGATTCTGGCGTTGGGGCACGGCCGTCTGTTCAGGGGCGATGGCGACTACCTGGACATCGGCGGCAGCACGGGCGGTGGCTCCAGGCGCATCATCGATTCTTGGCAGCCGCCGGACTGGCGTGACTTCCTCCAAGACGATCAGGACATCTGAGTTTTGCAAGTCTCCCTGCCCGCGGTGCTTCTCAGCCTGCGGTCTGCCGCTCTCCAGCTGCGGTCTCGAGCAGTAGTGTTCGAAAGCATGCGAGTTCCTGCGGTGCTTCTCAGCCTGCAGGTTTCGCAGCCTGCGCTCTGCAGTACAAGTGCTTTTCAGCATGCGACATCCTGCGGTGCTTCTCAGCCTGCAGGGTTCGCAACGTGCGGTTTGCAATGCATTCCTTTTCAGTATGCGAGTTCCTGCGGTGTTTCTCAGGCTGCAGGGCTCCGAGGCTCTTCGCTTCGATGCCAATGTTTTCAGACACCGTAGCTCCGTTCCGTAAACATCTTCCAAGAGCCGCTCGCAACCTTTTGCAGCTGGCGGTCTGCAGACGTAGTCTGTCTCAGCATGCGAGCTCCCGCACGCTTCGCCGGCTTTTGCTGCGCGGACAATTTTCTCACACACGTCAGCGCCGTTTGTAGGCGTCAGAAAAACATGTAGACATTCACGAAGGGCTTAGTCTGTATATCGTCACATCATTACATACGCAGTCGTCGAACACATCGGTGTACATTCAGCGCTTTGTCCTTCTACAGCATTCTTTCCGTTGATAACAGTGTTCTGATGGGTTCGCTTCGTTCTAAAAGCGTTGATAGCAGTGTCTCGTTTGCGGACAACTCATTCTATATCAACTCACTGATACCGAGTTTCCTTTCACCATAAGTGAATGCATACCAGTGTATGTTGGTTACTACAAAAGTGGGTTCCTACAACCGACTTCATGATCGCTATCATCATCGCAGATTTCACTCATCCTCATCACCACGACTGGTTCACGTTGGCCTGCGGTGCTTCTCAGCCTGCAGTTCCTTTCGTTACACTGTAGTTGAAGCCGTTCATGGCAGTGACTCGTTTAAAGACAACTTTAGTATTGGGGGAAGTGTCGATAGCAGCGTTTCTTTTTACTTATACAAGCGTTGATAGCAGTGTCTCGTTTGTGGACAACTCATTATATATCAACTCATTCATGCAGAGTTTCTTTTCGCAGCAAGTGAATGCACAGCAGTGTATCTGCATTACTGGCCCCCACTCCATTATCACTATCATCATCAACGATTTCCTACACGCGCGTGCGCGGCGGTCGCCATGAGTGAATAGTTTGCAGAGACTTCTCGCATTGATACCCATGGGTCACTTCAGAGTGAACTCATTTGTGATCTTCTTTCATTGGAAGTTGAATCGGTTGATGGCAGTGCCTCGTTTAAACTCCACTTTGGTATTGCTAGTAGTGTCAATGCCAGCGTTTCTTTTTAATTGTGCAAGCGTTGATAGCAGTGTCTCGTTTGTGGTTAGTTATAACAGCGTTGACAGCAGTGTCTCGTTTGCGGACACCTCATTGTACATCAACTCGCTGATACCGGGTTTCCTATCAACACCATCATCATCATCCTTAACCATGTTTGCTCGAGTTTCACCTGGCCGTCCAGCCGCGGCGGTGCTCCTCAGCCTGCCTTGTCACAATGCCAGCACGCGGCAAGGCATCGCCCCCGCCACCCCCGGCCCCGTGCGATGGCCCGTGGGAGATTCTGCCGGATCCGCCCGCACCGACTCCTCAGCCAGGTGTCGACGTGGTCTTTGAGCAGGCTCACCTCGAAGACATCCGCCGTACACCAGGGATGGGCGGCAAGACCGCCTGCCAGTGGCAGCGCGCGCTGCGCGCCGAGTGCATTGTCAACAACTTGTCGTTCAAAGACGTAACAAACGACCCGTCCTACGACTGGAAGCAACTGCTTCGGTCTGCCGCTCCGGGTTTCGCTGAGCGCATAATCGGGCAGGGCATCGCCCAGGTTCTCTTTCGCATCATCGAGACAGAGCGCGACCCTAACTACTCCAACACGGATGGCCACGGCAGGCACTTCTTCGAGTTCCGTCGTGCAGACGGTTCAGCCATGCGCCTGCATTACCATAAGAACGGCCGACCCGATGAGCCCACCTATGTCGGTCCACCACGCGCCGTTGCTCAGCCTGCCGTGCCTGAGCCTGGCGCTGCTCAGCCTCATGTTCCTCGTGGCGGCGCTGCTCAGACTGCCGTGCCTGACGGTGGCGCTGCTCAGCCTGCCGAGACTGGCGGTGATGCCCCACTGCTCTTCACACAGGAGCACCTGCAAGAGGCAGCCTGCTCGCGCCAGATTGTGGGCCGCGACGAAGCCAGCGCCGCTCTCCAATCGCTGTTGCACTACCACCATGGCGAGACTGCCCCAGGTGCTGTTGACATCACCGATGGCTCAGCATTTGACTGGCTTCGATGGGTGGCACATATCGAAGGTGCGCGCGACGTCATCCGCAATGGCGTCCACAGGGTCTACGCTGTCCGCTGGAATCCGCACTGGGCTCCAGAGGCCGTCTTCTGCTACGGCAACAACACCTACAGCACACTGGTGCCCCGCAAATCGCGCTACACAGGCTCGTGGAGCCACGCGCGAATTGTGACTCACCGGAACGCCAATTGGGTGACCGAACCGTTGCTATCTGCGGCCCCTGTGGCAGCTACGCCGTGGCTGGTGTTGCGGGATCAAATAACCTGGGAGTGATCTCTGGCAAACGAGATGTGGTGCTTCTCAGCCTGCACTCATGTGACACGCAATGCCGTGCCCTGCAATCGCGTGGTGTTTCTCAGCCTGCACTCGCAGGTCCTTCGGAGGTCAATTGTTATGAGTTCGGCACGGTCTCGGTCAAGTACAGCGTGCTGTGGGGATCCCGAGATGGGGCCTGGCTCAAGGTGCTCAAGACGTACTGGAGTGTCCCAGAGCCGGAGTGCCAGCTGATCCTCGGGAGTTGGAACGGCATTTTCAGGCCGTGGCCGGACACGTTCTGGATCAGGACGGGGGGGTCCGAACCCGAGATAGATGCTAGCGCTCTGCAGTACAAGTGCTTTTTCAGCATGCGACATCCTGCGGTGCTTCTCAGCCTGCAGGGTTCGCAGCGTGCGGTTTGCAATGCATTCCTTTTCAGTATGCGAGTTCCTGCGGTGTTTCTCAGGTTGCAGGGCTCCGAGGCTCTTCCCTTCGATGCCAATGTTTTCAGACACCGTAGCTCCGTTCCGTAAACATCTTCCAAGAGCCGCTCGCAACTTTTTGCAGCTGGCGGTCTGCAGACGTAGTCTGTCTCAGCATGCGAGCTCCCGCACGCTTCGCCGGCTTTTGCTGCGCGGACAATTTTCTCACACACGTCAGCGCCGTTTGTAGGCGTCAGAAAAACATGTAGACATTCACGAAGGGCTCAGTCTGTATATCGTCACATCATTACATACGCAGTCGTCGAACACATCGGTGTACATTCAGCGCTTTGTCCTTCTAGCTGGGTCGCTTCGTGCTGAGGCTGAGGCTGATGCAGGCTGAGGCTGAGGCAGGCTGAGGCTGAGGCCGAGGCCGACGGCAGACTGAGGCTGAGGCTGAAGCAGGCTGAGGCTGAGGCAGAGGCAGGCTGAGGCTGAGGCTGAGGCTGAGGCAGGCTGATGCTGAGGCAGGCTGAGGCTGAGGCTGAGGCTGATGCAGGCTGAGGCTGAGGCTGAGGCCGAGGCCGAGGCCGAGGCTGAAGGCAGACTGATGCTGAGGCTGAAGCAGGCTGAGGCTGAGGCTGAGGCAGGCTGAGGCTGAGGCAGGCGGAGGCTGAGGCTGAGGCAGGCTGAGGCTGAGGCTGTGACTGCGACTGCCGTTGCCACTGCGACTGTCCTCGCGAATGCGACAACGACTGCGAGAACAGCAGAATTCTACAACTGGATTCTCATCCGAATCTTAAGGGGAATGCTTCCAGATATGCTCCTACACATGGCTGTTAGGTTGCTTTGCCGGGATAATTCGACGAAAAATAAAAAATACGCCACAAATGCCCCCTGGACTATTTTTGGACTATGTTTTGACTATTTCTGTGGCATTTTCATTTTTCGTCGAAAATCCCCCTGCAGGGGG
>CAUYUJ010012513.1:0-15915 GCA_963575745.1 Prorocentrum cordatum | reverse complement strand
ACTACTCTCCCTCTTCCCCTGATGACGGTTTGAAAGTGGCCGACCCCCCCCCGCGTACTGTTTTTTACACGCAGGTTTCCCTGGAGTTGGGTTTTCGCTTGCATTTGTTTTCAAAATGCTGCTCTCGCTGAGGCGCCGGCCTCATTTTCGGGCCCCGCTCGTTCCGAATCGTGCTCCCGCTGCAGCGCTGGCCTCATTTCCGTGCTTCCGCTCGTTCCGAATCGTGCTCCCACTGCAGCGCTGGCCTCATTTCCGCGCTTCCGCTCGTTTCGACTCGTGCTTCCGCTGCAGCGCTGGCGTCATTTCCCGTGCCATGCCACGGCATGCAATGCAATGCTAGGTTGATGCTACGCTTTGCGGTGCTCTTCTACGCCATGCCATGCCGCCATCCGACTGAGCGAGTAGAGAGGGGATCTCTGCGCTATGGTAAGGGATGGGAGGGAGGGGTAGGATGTCAGATATGACGCGAGCGCACCTAGCTTGTCCTCCTCCCCCTCCTCCTCCTCCTCCTCCTCCTCCTCCTCCTCCTCCTCCTCCTCCTCCTCCTCCTCCTCCCCCTCCTCCTTGCTCCTCCTCCTCCTCGTCCTCCTCCTCCTCCTCCTCCTCCTCCCCCTCCTCCTCCTCCCCCTCCTCCTCCTCCTCCTCCTCCACTGCCCGACGGCTGGCTCTGCCCCGTCAGGGGGAGGGATCGGCTCGAGGCTCGAGGTGCGAGGCTTTCTGGTCTGCTGGTGGGTTCCAGGTGGTTTTCCGACCTCGGGACAAGCAGCCTCGGATTTCGGATATTCTCGTGGGGTCCAGGTCGCTTTCCGACCTCGGGATGCGTTCAAGCAGCGACGGATTTCGGATGTTCTCGTGGGGTCCAGGTCACTTTCCGACCTCGGGATGCGTTCCAGCAGCTGCGCCTCGCCGAGAGCGTTCCGGGGGTGCCCGGATCGTCCCGCAGAACCGCCGGAGAGCCAGGTTCTGCTTCGAAAACCAGAGGGGGCAACATCAGTGGGGGATGGGCTCAGGGATATCTGGTACCTAGTCGGACCCCCCTGCGGGCGATAAGGAGGTCGGGGGGGATTGAGATCAAATGCCCACCCTGACTGACCTCCAGCCTGTCACCTTGACCTCATCTTTCTCCTTCTCTCAGTCTCTCTCTCTCTCTCTCTCGCTGTGTGTGTCTCTCTCTCTCGCCCTCTTGGATGGGATAAGATGGATCGAATAAGATAATATGGGTTGGATTGGAAGAAATGTATTGGATCAGATAAGATGTATTGGATTGGCCCGCCACAGGCGCAGAAACAAATGAATTGACGGATTGGGTTGGGTGGATTGGATCGGGTGTGATAAGATAAGATGGGACAAGATGGGTTGAGTAAGATAAGATGGATTGGATTGGACAAGATGGATTGGGTTAGATAAGCTGAATTGGATAAGAAAGCCCGCCGCAGGCGCCGAACAATAATGAATCATGAAATTAGCGACATGCGTTAGCCCCTGGACGCCCAGGACACCCGGGACACCCGGGACACCGCCCGGCCCAACTGGGACACCTCCCGGCAACCGGCCGACGGGAAACGGACTTTCGCTCTTACTGACACCCGGGACGCCCTGGACACCGCCCGGCCCAACTGGGACACCTCCCCGCCACCGGCGGACGGGAAATGGACTTTCGTTCCTACTTCGGCCTACAGGAGGATCACGCGCAGCTTCGCCTCGCCCGCACGCACGACACGAACACAAAGCCGAAACCGATTTCCCGGTGGGGGGTCTCCGTTTCACTGCGATCTCACCCCCCAACCTCCGATGGTATCTGGTATGGAGGTTATAATGCTTGTTCCGGCGGCGATCACGTGGCGGTCGCGTGCGGGTAGGGTCCGATTTTCTCGTGGGTCTGATGCTGAGTTTCGTGCTCGGAGCTCGTACGGTTGGGGGCCGGTCTCGTGGTTCTGGCGCCTCTGTTGGCAACGACCACGCGGTGGACGCCCCCCATATAGGCCCCACCATCTTTCCGTAGTGGTGCTGCCGATCGGGCAGAGTCATAAGCACAGTCTCTGGGAGGTCCGCGCGGACTTCGTGGATCAGCGCCAGGCCCACCAAATCGACACGAGCACACGTAAGCTCTCGGAGGTCCGCGCGGATTTCTTGGATCGGTGCTGGACCCCTTTGACGGCGCCTCCGGCGCCGCCCTTGCCGCGGTTCGCACATCAGGGAGGGGGTTCCAGCGCCGTTCCAAGAAGTCCGCGCGGACCTCCGCAAGTGCACGTCCATTCCCCAGACAGTGCTTGCACGTAAGTGTTCGTATTTCTCTTTTCTGGAACTGGGCCTGCGAGCCGCTGGTTGGCGCCATGTCGCCCCGTCGCCTGGGCCTGCGGGCCGCTCTGGCTGCCATGTCGCCGCTTCGTCGCCGCCCGTCGGCGCCCGTTGCCTGTGCCTGCGGGCCGCTCTGGCCGCCATGTGGCCGCCGTCGCCGCCCCGTCGCCGCCTCGTCTTACATAGATTCTCGTTTTTAAAAAACAGAATAGGATCTACCCCCCCCCGGCGTTATCGGCCCCCTTTTTGGATATGTGAATCATATATGATTCTGACCACATGTCCATCGTAAATATGAATTTGCACTATCCCCGGGGGGCCGGTATCCCCCCCGAGGTTCTCTTGCAAAAAAACACTATGCGGTGACATTTTTTGTTCTAACATAGCACTTTTTCACGAATCCCTTGCAACAAAATTGGACGAAGTGCACACGCGCGCGTCGTCGCGCGCGCATGCCGAAATCCTTCAAAAACCTTCGGTGCCGGAAGGATTTCGCAATCGAGTTTCCAAAATACATACAAAAACAAAAGGGTTTCGCAATACTGATTTGCTACAAAAGCTTCCGCGCGAGCTCTTGCGAAATCTTAAGAAAACCATAGGTTTCCAAGATTTTCACAACATGCTATTAAACGGGCTTCGCGCGCGCGCATGTCGAAATCTGTCGAACGCCCTTGCGCGTGTGCCGTCGCGAGAATCCGCTGCAAAAAAATTGACGAAGTGCAGACGCGCGCGTCGTCGCGCGCGTATGCCGAAATCCTTGAAAACCCATCGGTTTCGGAAGGATTTCAAAATCGTGTGTCCAAAAAAACCTACAAACACCCAAGGTTTCGCAACACGGATTTTCAACAAAAGCGTGCGCGCGCGCTCTTGCGTCGTCGTCATCGTCGTCGTCGTTGTCGCCGTCCTCCCTCCTCCCGCGTCGTCGTCGTTGTCGTCGCCTACGTCGTCCTTTGTCTTTCCTCGTGTTCGTCGTCGTCGTCCTCTTTGGCGTCGTGGTCGTTTCCGTCGTCGTTGTTGCCGTCGTCGTCCTTGCTCCTCCTCCCTCGTCGTCGTCGTCGTCGTCTGTCGTCGGCGTCTCGTCGTCGTCCCTCCTATTTCGTCGCCGTCGTCGTCGTCGCCCTTGTCGTCGTCGTCTTCCCTCTTCCCTCGTCGTTGTCGTCGTCGGCGCCGCCGCCCTTCCTCCTTCTTCGTCGTTCGCGTCGTTGCCGTCCTCCCTCCCCCCTCGTCGTTGTCGTCGTCGTCGTCGTTGTCGTCGTCGTCGTCGTCGTCCTTCCTCTTCCCTCGTCGTCGTCTTCGTTGGCGACGTCGTCGTCGTCTTCGTCGTCGTCGGCGTCGGCGTCGTTGTCGTCGTCGAAGTCGTCGGAGAGTGTCGTCGTAGTCGCCGTCGTCGTCGTCGTCGGCGTCGACGACGTCGTCGTCGTCGGTGTCGTCGTTGTCGTCGTCGAAGTCGTTGGAGACGTCGTCGGTGTCGTCGTAGTCGGTGTCGGCGCCGTCGTCGTCGTTATCGCTGTCGTCGTCGGCGTCGGTGTCGTGGCCAAGTGCCATGTGGTACGTACCGTCACGGTCTTGTCTTAAGAGGTCTTGCGACCAAGTTGCGGGTGGGAGGGTGGGATGTTTGCATGAGCAGTGGAGAGGACAGCTTCAAGACGGTCAAATATTAATTCTCTTTTCTAAAAACAGAATAGGATCTACCCCCCCCGGCGTTATCGCTTCACCTTTCGGGTGTGTAAATCATATATGATTCTGACCACATGTCCATCCTAAATATGAATTTGCACTATCCCCGGGGGGGCCGGTATCCCCTCCCCCTCTGAGGTTCCCTTATAAAAAAACACTATGCGGTGACATTTTTTGTTCTAACATAGCACTTGTCCACGAATACCATGCAACAAACGGGACGAAGTGCACAGGCGCGCGTCGTCGCGCGCACATGCCGAAATCCTTCAAAAACCTTCGGTGCCGGAAGGATTTCGCAATCGAGTTTCCAAAAGACATACAAAAACATAGGGTTTCGCAATACTGATTTGCTACAAAAGCTTCCGCGCGAGCTCTTGCGAAATCTTAAGAAAATCATAGGTTTGTCAAGATTTTCACAACATGCTTTGAAACGGGCTTCGCGCGCGCGCATGTCGAAATCAGTCGAACGCCCTTGCGCGTGTGCCGTCGCGAGAATCCTCTGCAAAAAACAGGACGAAGTGCAGACGCGCGCGTCGTCGCGCGCGTATGCCGAAATCCTTCAAAACCCATCGGTTTCGGAAGGATTTCAAAATCGTGTGTCCAAAAAAACCTACAAACACCCAAGGTTTCGCAACACGGATTTTCAACAAAAGCGTGCGCGCGCGCTCTTGCGTCGTCGTCGTCGTCGTCGTCGTCGCCGTCCTCCCTCCTCCCGCGTCGTCGTCGTCGTCGTCGCCTACGTCGTCCTCTGTCTTTCCTCGTGTTCGTCGTCGTCGTTCTCTTTGGCGTCGTGGTCGTTTCCGTCGTCGTTGTCGCCGTGGTCGTCCTTCCTCCTCCTCCCTCGTCGTCGTCATCGTCCGTGGTCAGCGTCTCGTCGTCGTCCCTCCTATTTCGTCGCCGTCGTTGTCGTCGTCGTCGTTGTCGTCGTCGTCTTCCTTCCTCCCTCGTCGTTGTCGTCGTCGGCGTCGCCGTCCTTCCTCCTTCCTCGTCGTTCGCGTCGTCGCCGTCCTCCCTCCTCCCTCGTCGTTGCTGTCGTTGTCGTCGTTGTCGCCGTCGTCGTCCTCCCTCCTCCCTCGTCGTCGTCTTCGCTGGCGACGTCGTTGTCGTCGTCGTCGTCGTTGTCTTCGTCGTCGTCGTCGTAGTCGCCGTCGTCGGCGTCGTCGTCGTCGTTGTCATCGTCGTCGTCGTCGGCGTCGTCGTCGTCGGTGTCGTCGTCGTCGTGGTCGCTGTCGTCGTCGAAGTCGTTGGAGACGTCGTCGGTGTCGTCGTCGTCGGTGTCGGCGGCGCCGTCGTCGTCGTCGTCGTCGTCGCTGTCGTCGTCGGCGTCGGTGTCGTGGCCAAGTGCCATCTGGTACCCACCGTCATGGTCTTGTCTTAAGAGGTCTTGCGACCAAGTTGCGGGTGGGAGGGTGGGATGTTTGCATGAGCAGTGGAGAGGACAGCTTCAAGTGGAGCAAGTGATTGATTGCACCGCATAGGTTGCACCACATGCCTTGCACCACAGAGAGTACCCTTTGAACATGGAATTGGGATCTTCACTCCCCGCTGCTGGTTAACGGGTCACCTTTCTGTATGGTTTTTCGTGTGCGATTCTGCGCGCTCGTCCATCCGAGATATGCTTCCATACCATCGTAGGCAGTCCGGTTATCGACACCTCCTCCACGGCAAATCATGTTATGCGCGCACATTCGTTTATCTAAAACCCTAGGTGTCAGACATTCCTTGCAAGACATGGGACGAATTGCGCACGCGCGAGTCGTCGCGCGCGCGTGCGGAAATCTTTCAAGAGCCTCAGGTTTCGTAGGGGGTTCAACTTCGAGTGTCCCGAAAACGCTTGAAACAAAAAACATATGATTTTGAAGCGCGAATTCACAAAAAAAAAAAGTATGCGCGCGCGTCCTTTCGGAGTCTTAAGAAAAACCATCGGTTTTCAACACTTCCACCAAATTCAACCAAACGGGCCTATAGCGCGCGCAGGTCGAGATCATTCGAACGCGCTTGCGCGCGTGCAGTCGGGGCACGATCCCTGTCAAAGAATACCATGCGGGCCACTCGCGCGTGTCGGCCTCGCGCGCATGCCAAAATCCTTCAAATCCTTCACCACCGACGCGAGAACACCGTCATCGTCATCGGCGTGATCAGTATCGGCGCCGTCATTGAAATTTCTGTCCTCGTTTTCATCATCGTCACCAGCATCGCTACTATCACCATCGTGTCTGCCGTTGTCGGCGTCGCGATGATACCGCGCCCGCCCGAGTCACCGACTAGCAATGATGTGCCCGCGCGTCAGCGCTGCCTGCGAGACGTGCTGGGAAGTCCCCGGCGGTCAGCGCCACCGCGGCCGCGTCCGTCGCAGGACTAGCTGGTCGCTTTGCGTGCGAGCCTGCGCGCGTTAGCGCGGCCGCGGCGATGCCCCAGCCAGCGCAGAGCAGTCATCACGATCGCCACCGCATGGGGTCTTGCAAACCACGTTGCGGGTGGGCGGGTCGGATGATTACGCGAACAGTAGAGTTGACAACTCACTGCGAACAAAACCAATTGCACCGCACAGATTGCACAACGTATATTGCAACACATAGTTTACACACATTCTATTGCACTGCAGATGTTGCACCATTTAGCTTGCACCACATACATTGCACCATGTAGTATGCCAGAGTACACCGTTTGGGGTCCGCGCCACTTATCCGAATCGAACCGAGCTCTCCCAAAAGCAAGCTGTAGAATCGGGTCCAGGCTGTTTGGAAGGCAGGGGCTGTCTTCACCCAGTCTTTGGCTGTCTCGGGGCCGCTGGGGACCTCTCGGGGGCCGCATTGGGCGCGTATGATTTCTGAGGTGAGGTGTCGTGCTACCTTTTGGGGCGGAATACAAAAAGTATTGAAACACCTGTCGTTCTTCTGCTGTCCTGGCCTCCCAAGGGCCACACGAACAACAACCTGGAAGATGTTTGGGACCTGGGAGCAGCTCACAGAGTTATGTGGGGACTTCTTGAGGGTCGTCGGGGTTCCCTTCCGCTCTCTGGAGGAGGAAGGAAGACATCGGAGCCGTCAGGGAGGTTCTTCGGGCCCTCGTGTGATTTTGCCGTGCCATTTTTCGGGGGGAGGGGTCTTGGCCAGCCTTGAGGCCAAGGAGAGCGCCAGGGGAAGCGGCAGATGGCGAACCCTGAAGGCAGACCGTAAAACAAGTGTTCAAGAAAGATCCAGCGATCAAAAACAGGCACGAGTTTCAGAACGGATTTGCGAAATTCCGACAAATGAGTTCAAGGAGTAGGTCTGCAAGAACGAATCATCGAAATTGGTAAGAACATGCCGCCGAAGCTTGGAAGAGCAAACCACCAGAATTGGTAAGAACCAGCCCCCGAAAATCGTGACGAACAGGCCAAACACGCCAGCGGCATTCTAGCACGCCCCGGCTTGCCGTGAGCACGACGGCGGATCCTGGCAGGAGGTGCATACTCATCGTGCACGACGGGGCAATCGCCTATGAAGGTTATGCTCCTGGCGCATCTCCGTCGGAGCGCCTCGAAGTGGACAGTGCTGCCAAGACCATCAACGCCCTCCTCATCGGGGTGCTCGTGACCCAGGGCAAGCTGGATCTAGACACGCCCCTCGCCAAGTACAACGTCACGCCGCACGCCAACTGGGGCCAGTACTGGCCCCTGATCACCGCCCGCCACCTGCTGACCCACACGAGTGGCCTCGGCAAGGGGCCCCCAGCGCAGAAGTTTGAGTACAACAGCGGAGAGCACATCTCGGCGGCAGGTCCAGGGGGGAGGTGGGAGGGGGCAGGCCTTCTCAGAAGGCGGCGGGGCTTCTCGGAAGCCCTGGTGCCCTCTGAGAAGCCGCTTGTGGCGGAGAAGGCTCCGAAGGCTTCTCCGAAGACGCGCGGGCTTCTAAGGAGCCCCGCCGCCTTCTGAGAAGGCCTGCCCCTTCAAAGATCCTCGTCGTTTGGTTTTCGGGGCACGACTCGGGTCTTCGGCGGCCGTTTGGGGCGATCCGGGCACCCCCGGAACGCTCTCGGCGTTGCGCAGCCGCTGAAAAGCATCCCGAGGCTGGACAGCCGCCGAGAGCCAGCGACCCCCCCCCGAAAACCTCGAAACCTAGACCCCCCCATCGTCGTCCTTCCTTCCACCCCTGGGCTCGCCGCCGTGCATCCAGCACCTGAGCACGCTGATCGGCAAGCTCACGTCGCCCCCGCTCGGGCGCTGGGCCACGCCCATCGCCTGGGCCGAGGAGTCGGGGGCAACACAAGGGTGGGATTCAGCCGGAACGCTGAAGAAAGAACCCTTCTCGTTTGGGAGTGGCTCCGTGCTCCCTAGGTTGCTTCACGGTTTGCCTCAGGCTTTCCTTCGGCTCTCGACCGGGGATCGAAGCTTAGTTCCTGGAAGAAGTGGGCCTCGTTCCCTGTTTGTCGTTCCTTGGGCCAGCGCCCCAACTGTCGCGCCGAGGGGCGGATCGCCCCGGGGCGGTCTGCAGGGGCAACGCCAGGGCGCGTCGAGATTGGAAGTTGTCGGGCGCGTCCGTCGGGTCTCGGCGGCGTTCTGGCCTCGGGATGCCTTCCAGCAGCTGCGCCTCGTCGGGTGCGTTCCAGGGCTATGCAGGGGCAACGTTCGGGGGCTTCGAGGTTGGAAGTTCTCGGGCGCTTCCGTCGGGTCTCGGCGGCGTTCCGGCTTCGGGATGCCTTCCAGCAGCTGCGCCTCGTCGAGTGCGTTCAAGGGGTGCCCAGGTCGTCCCGAACGGCCGCGAGGGAGCCGAGTTACGAACCGAAGACAACCAGGGGATAGGTTCAGGGAGGGAGGCATACGGGCCCGAAAGCCCACCCCGCCCGGGCACGTGCGGATTTGCTATCGAGGGCCTCTCGCCGATCTGTCGGCGACGTGCTGCCGATTCCAGGTCGGTGTTCCCCCCCTGAGCTGGTCCCGCCCTGCTGCTGTCTCTCGAGGAGGTGTTCCTGAAGCCCGTGGGGCTCAGCGGCATCTTCGACGACGACGGGCTGGACGGGGAGATCTCCATGGGTGGGGGCCAGCTGCTCTCGTGCCGGCAGCTCGCCAGGGTAGGGCAGTTGATGGCGAAGGAGGAAAACAGGGCACAAGCAGAAAGGGTCGACAGTTTTGGGCAATTTTCGGCCTTTGGGGACCCCCACGGGGCCACGGGACTTTGGAACCGTAACAAAAACTACCTAGGATGAGACGCCCGTCCCGGGAAGGGGTCGGGACTTCTGGGGTCGGCGCTGGACCCCCCGTAGCGGCGTCTCGGGCGCCGCCCCTGGCGCGCCCCGCACGCCAGGGAGGGGAAGTAGCGCTGATATATCAGTACGGAAGGAATGGGGACGAAAACCGATAGCAGTTCCTGTCGATTTGGTGCAGAATTTGTTGCTGGTGTCGCCGCGGACGTTACCCACTTGAGATAGAGAGTCGCCTCCCAACAGCGGCCGCTGTCAGTGTTGGGCAGCATCTGCGCTGGGGCGTCGTACCTCTTCGCTCCGTACCGGTGCGGGCGTCCAGAATACAAGAGGTCCCCGCGGAGCTCCGAAAGTTCCTGCTTGGGCTGCTTTGCCTCCTTCCGCGATGCTGAACCGTGGCCGCTGGCCGAACGAGGGGTGGATGTGGCAGCTGACGGGGCTCTGGCAGTGGATCTGGGGCGGCGGAGGGCTGCAGATGGTGAGCGAGGACTATCTCGACCAGATGACACGGCCGTCGTTCCCCGGGGTGGTCTTCAGGGGCGACCTTAGGAGGAGGAGGAGGAGGAGGAGGAGGGAGAGGAGTAGTGGGAGGGGAGGAGGGGGGCAGGTGAGGGAGGGTGGGAGGAAGAGGAGGAGGAGGAGGAGGAGGAGGAGGATGAGAGGAGGATGAGTGGGGAGGAGGAGGGGAGTAGGACAAGCTTAAGGGTCGCTCGCGTCCTATCTGACTTCCTACCCCTCCCTCCCATCCCTTAGGAGGAGGAGGAGAGGAGGAGGAGGAGGAGATTGAGAGGAGGAGGATGCAGAGGGGGAGGAGGAGGGAGGAGGAGGAGAGGGAGGAGGAGGAGGAGGAGGAGGAGGAGGAGGAGGGAGCAGGAGAAAGGGGGGGGGGAGGAGGAGGATGAGGAAGGAGGAGGAGGATGGTAGGAGGGGGGGCTTCGGGGTTCGAAGACTTCGGGCGTTCTCGTCGGGTCTCAGCGGCTGTCCAGCCTCGGGATGGCTTCCAGCAGCTGCGCCTCGTCGAGAGCGTTCCAGGGGTGCCTGGATCGTCCCGAACGGCCGCCGGGGAGCCGAGTGGGCTTCGGGGTTCGAGGACTTCGGGCGCTTCCGTCGGTCCTCAGCGGCGTTCCAGCCTCGGGATGCCTTCCAGCAGCTGCGCCTCGTCGAGAGCGTTCCAGGGGTGCCTGGATCGTCCTGAACGGCCGCCGGGGAGCCGAGTTGCGAGCCGAAAGCCACCGGGGGATAAGCTCATGGGGGGGCGCATCGCCCCCCGATCGCCCATCGCTTGCCAATGAGGGCCCGAGGAGGAGGAGGAGGAGGAGGAGGAGGAGGAGGAGGAGGAGGAGGAGGAGGAGGAGGATGGCCCACCCCGCCCAGGAGGTGCGGATTCGCTGCCGGAGGGTCATCGCCGATCCGTCGGCGAGGTCTCGCCGGCTCCAGGTCGGTGCCTCCCCCCCCCTGAGCCGGTGCCCCCCTCGACGTGCCCCCCCGCAGGTCTCGACGTATGGCTTCCTCCTCCGGAGGGCCGAAAGAAGCTGCGCACCAGCACCAGCTCTAGGAGGCCCGCGCGGGCTTCTCAGTTCGGCGCCGGGCCCGCTTTCCCACCCCCTTGGCGGCGCCCCCCGCGCCGCGCCGTCGACAGGGGGAGGGAGAGGGCGCCCATCACCGATCGACTGGACCGAAGGGCGACCTTTCGCCGGAGTGACCTGCCATGGTGCGGGCCCAACGGGGTCCCCAGATCGCCGAGCGCAAAGCGGTGGCAGCGGCTTGCGTGCCCAGGATTGGCCACCCCGCGTCCCCCGTGTAGCCGCGCACCAGAGGTCACTCCTGCCCAGGGTCACTCTTGCGTGCAGCCAGACCAGCCCGACAGTTTTCTTCCCAGTGAAGTGAACCAATGACTCTCTGTACGACGACAGCTTTGCAGAGGCAAGAGCTGCGTCTGTCACGGGGTGCCTCTTGGTGGTGGTGGGCTTGCCAAGGGGGCCCTAAGAAGTTGCATGCCCGATGTGATCCAGCCATGGCTCAGACTGAACCGGATGCCTGAAGATGCACGTCGAGGTGCAGCTTAAAATCCGAGCGGCCCTCCGAGAGTGAGTGCTTGTGTTAAGTCGGGCCTGTCCCTGGTCAGGGCGGATATTCAAAAAGTCATTCACAAAATAGTCAGGGGATGACGTTTTTTGACCATTTCTGATTATTTTTGGTGTATTCTTTGACAGGGGGACAGGCCCGACCTAATGCTTGTGCGGTTATTTTTGTTCCTCCGTCCTCTGGTTGAACCGCGCCCCGGAGCCCGGCGACAGCTCCTGCTGCATGTGCACTTGCGGCGTCTGCATCTCGGTGCCGTCCCCGCCGATCCTCGGAACCCCCAGCGAGGACGCCTGGATGGCGACGGGCTACCTGACCAAGTACCTGATCGTCCTGCCGCAAAGGACCTAAGCCTCCTAGATTAGAAGAAGAAGAACAACAACGCCATCAACATCAACTTGTGGCGCTCCGCGCGGATTTCTTGGATCCGCGCTTAGTCCCCTCCTGCGGCGCCTCTGGCACCGCCCCTGGCGCGCTCCGCGCGCCAGGGAGGGGCTCCAGCGCGGATCCAAGAAGTCCGCGCGGAGCGCCAAAAGTTTATGTTTATACCTTGTGCTCTTCTTCTATAAAAGGGGTCGGAGTAGATGGGGTTGGAGGATCGCGCCGCATCGTCGATGCATCGGCGATGCATCGGCGACGTGGCTCGATGTGGGCCCCACTTTTCTCCACGCCGACGTCGCTGCATCGTTGATGCATCGCCAATGCGGCTTGATCCTCCGACCTCATCTACTCGGACCCCATCAAGGAGGCCTCTAGAGGAGTCGAACACCCCCCGGAAGAGTAAGTCGCAGAAGAGACACTTGCAGAAATGTAGACTTTGCAGGCCGGCGCGGAGTTCTTGGATATGCGCTGGAGCCCCCTGGCGGCGCCTCCCGCACCGCCCCTGGCGCGCTCCGAGCGCCAGGGAGGGGAGCCTGGTGCAGATCCAAGAAAGCTGCGCGGAGCTCCGAATATTTCTGGCCATGCCGGCCTAGGTTCTATAAGCAGAAATACTCGGAGGTCCACGCGGATGTTTTGCGTCGGCACTAGTCCCCTTTCCATCAGTCCCTCACACGCCCTTTCTCTGGCGCCGCCTTGGGGTTTGCGGAGAAGGGGGGCATGACCGTCTCAAGAAATCCGCGCAGATCTTTGAAAGGTTATGTCTATGCCGTTCTGGTCCTGCAGAGGAGGGCCATCGTCGTGTCCCTGGGCATGGACATGCCTGGCTCGCAGGCCTGCTCGGTGGCCATGTCCTGGGCCTCGCTGACGTACGACGACACGTTCGGGAGCCTGCTGCACTACGACCTTCTTAGAACTTCACTGCCCCGAGCCGTGTCGACGACGTCCTCCACAACTACGTCCACAACCACCACGACGATCTCCACGACTATCGAATGGCCTTCGGCCCATCCCGCGTGGGAGGCCTCTCGGGGGCCTCTTGGAGGTCTCTTGGAAGTCTCTTGGGGGCCGCTTTGGGGCCGGGCCTCGTCTGGGCCTCTTGGGGGCCTTTGGCGGCCTCTTGGGGGCCTCTTGGGACGTCTTGGGGGCCTCTGGGGGCCTCCGAGAGCCCTCGTATGGCAGAAGGCTAGAATTTTCGGGCTCCCCCTCTCGGGCCCTTGCGGGACCGTCTTGGGGCCCTCTTGGGCCGGCCGTCTTGGGCGCCTTTGCGGCCGTCTTGGGGCCCTGTTGGGCCGTCATGGCGCCGTCTTGGGGGCCTCTGGGGGCGGTCTTGGGGGCCTCAATGAAACAACGCAGGAAAATCTATGATTTTGGCCTCTTGGGGCCTCTCGGGGAGACCTCTTGGAGGCCTCCTGGGGCGCCTTGGAGGCTTCCTGGGGCCGTCTGGGGGCCATCTTGGGCGTCTTGGGCCGATCTTTTGGCGGCTCGGGGCCCTCTTGGGCCGTCTTGGGGGCCCCGCGGGGCCCCGCGCGGGCCCGAGAAGTGGGCGCGACGAGGGCGTGCCGGAGCCCAGAGGGCACGCGCCGAGCCGGAGGAGAGCTCGGAGATTGGGGCCCGGGCCCTCGGAAGACTCCTCCGGGGTGCTTTGAGGATTGGGCCCAGGGCCTTCGGGCCCGCCAACTCCGTGCCCAGCGGCACGGTGGCGGATCACCACCTCGACCACCACAACGCTGGCGCCCGGCGAGGCCGCGGCCCCGAGCACCGTCACCACCACGACCTCCACGACCTCCGCGCCGCCCACGCCCACCACGACCAGCACGACGAGCAGCAGCACGCTAAGCCAGACGCGCTCGTGGACGACAGCGACGAGCCCCCCCCTCGCAGCGGGCGACAACAGCAGCGACAACAGCACGCCGGCCTTCGACCCGTACCAGCACATCTACCACGGGGGCTACGCCAACAGGAAGCCCGGGCAGCAGAGGGGCAACACGTCCGCGAGCGCCAAGAAGAGGCGTTCCTCCTCATTCCCCTCCTCGGCCTCGTCGTCCTCCTCCTCCTCCTCCTCCTCCTCCTCCTCCTCCTCCTCCTCCTCCTTCTCCTCCTCCTCCTCTTTCCCCTCCTCGGCCTCGTCGTCCTCCTCCTCCTCCTCCTCCTCCTCCTCCTCCTGCTCCTCCTCCTCCTCCTCTTGCCCCTCCTCGGCCTCGTCGTCCTCGTCCACCCCTCTGGTCCATAAGCAGCGCCTCCCTGTCGCACACGCGTGTCCGCAGGCAGGGCGCTGGGCGCAGCTCCCAGAGGCTGCTGCTAGAGCTTGTCCGGAAGCGTGAGAGGTCCAACGGTCGCACGGGGGGAGGACGGTGCAGGTTCAACGTGTGGCTCTCGCTTCGGCACCGCACGCGTTCGCCTTCTCTCAGCAGCTGCAAGGATGAGTGCCAGTACGTCTTCATCTGGGGCTCGCGCTGGAGGCTTCCTCACGACATAGCACAGCACTTGCATGTGTGTGTGCAGCAGCTTCACAGATGGAGGGCGGTTCGGTTTAAAACTGGGATCTCCCACTTGAGATGTCAATCGAATGTACGACCAGCTAAGAGTGGTGCACGAGCTACGCGGATGGAGGGCGGTTCCTTTTTCCCGGAAAGGGCTTGAGCCCAGGGTTCTCTTTTATTCCCGGAAAGGGCTTGAGCCCAGGGTTCTCTTTTTATTTAGATGGTTTCCCCCCGGGTTTGACGGGAAGAGGGCCGGCGCATTTCTTTTGCGATAAATAACGAGTGGGAAGAGGGCCGGCGAATTAACAATTCAGGATGTCTCGAGCGAAACGCTTGTTTCTCAGAATTTGTTGAGGATGTCTCGAGCGAAACGCTTGTTTTGTGTTATATATTGTCTTCTCCTGGGGACCAGAATTTAGAGGATTTCTCAAGTGAAATGCTTGGTTTCACGTGCCCAGGTCTTGAGGATGTCTCGAGCGAGACGCTTGGTTTCACGCCTCCAGGTTGCCCAGGCAGAGGTCAAGCGCCAGGATTAGTTGAGGGTTTCTCGAGCGAGACGCTTGGTTTCACGCGTCCTCGTCGCCCAGGCGGATGTCTAGAATGAGGAGGTGTTGAGGAAGTCTCGATCGAGATGCTTGTTTGCACGTGTCCAGGTTGCCCAGGCGGATGCCTAGCATGAGGATGTGTTGAACATGTCTCGAGAGATACGCTTGTTTGCACGTGTCCAGGTCGCCCAGGCGGATGTCTAACATGAAGATGCGGTGAGGATGTCTCGAGCGAGACGTTTGCTTTCACGTGTACAGGTCGCCAAGGCGGATGTCTAGAATGAGGAGGTGTTGAAAACGTCTCGAGCGAAACGCTTGTTTTCACGTGCCCAGGTCACCCAGGCGGACGTCTCACATGAAGATGTGTTGAGGATGTCTCGATCGAACTACTTGTTTTCACGTGTCCAGTTCGCCCAGGCGGATGTCTAGCATGAGAATGTGTTGAGGATGTGTTGAGCGAAACGTTTGTTTTCACGTGTCCAGGTCGCTCAGGCGGATGTCTAGAATGAGGATTTTGACAGGATGTCTCGAGCGAAACGGTTGTCCCCAGCACATTCCGTAGCGCGTCCCCTTGGCACGTCCCGCGGTGCGTCCCCATGGCACGTCCCCTGGCACGTCGCCTGGCGCATCCCTTGGGACTTTTCGCGGCGCGTCCTCCTGGCATGTTCCCCTGTCAATTAGCTGTGGGGCAGCTACTATGTGTTCAGGCAGCTCGAGCTTAAGATCCAGATCAGTTCGGTCAGGACTCGGATGCAAAGGAGGACTCGATCCACGACGCTATAGAGCACAACCGCGGCATGGCACATCGCAATTCAGCACGGTGCAGCACAACACAGACTTCGGCACGGTACGTCAAGATCGATACAATCAGCATTGCAACCTGGCACGTTCCTTGGCACGTTTTGTGGGGCGTCCCTTGGCGAGTCCCCCTGGCACGTCGCGTGGCGCGTCCCCTGGCACATTCCGTGGCACATCCATGGGCACGTTCCGTAGCGCGTCCCCTTGGCACGTCCTACGGTGCGACCCCATGGCACGTCCCCTGGCACGTCGCCTGGCGCGTCCCTTGGGACGTTTCGCGGCGCGTCCTCCTGGCATGTCCCCCTGTCAATTAGCTCTGGGGCAGCTACTACGTGTTCAGGCAGCTCGAGCTTAAGATCCAGATCAGTTCGGTCAGGACTCGGATGCAAAGGAAGACTCGATCCACGACGCTATAGAGCACAACCGCGGCATGGCACATCGCAATTCAGCACGGTGCAGCACAGCACAGCCCT
>CAUYUJ010012512.1:0-15923 GCA_963575745.1 Prorocentrum cordatum | reverse complement strand
CGTCCTCCTCCCTCATGCTCCTCCTCAGCCGCGCGGCCCAGGTGTTCTAGGGGCTGTGGCTGCACGGCACCCTGCGCACCCTTCGCCGTGTCGACCAGGAGGCGCGGCCTCCCTCGCCCGCTACCGAACACTGTTTCACTCACACACATTCCTCCATTTTTCACAGTGTTGTGCATTGATTACCGTAGGGGTTTGCGTGGCACCTGTCCGTGCTGAGTGACCTTTTTGTGTCCCTGGAGGTGGGCTCGCTGTCTACCAGTGTTGTGCTATTACCTGAGGAGGTAGACCCGTAGAGCCCATACGGGTGTCCACGACGGCTTAATTGCGACGGAGCGTGTACATCCTCGGGTTTGATTATTCTTTGGTGTATTCGTGTATCCTTGACTTTCTTCGGAACTATGCGAGCGTCATGGTGGAATCCTCTTTCCCTTACTGACAGAGACAGGGCGTCCGAGCTGCAGCACACGTTCGTTATAGTGATGTTGCTAACTCTTATCGGTGCGCAATGGTTCGTGTTCAAGTCCGCAGACGCGGCGGTGGCCCACATGAAGTTCGAGAGCAGGCGATATGGATGTGACCCAAAAGACAGTTTCACAAACTCATCGTGTGGTTATTCGACGATGGTTAACAAGCAGACGCTTCGATTTCGGGATGCAGCGCGTATATGGGCCCCCCCTAAAGATATTCGCGGTGTGGGGGGTGGTGGTAGTATTATTTCGCATTACGGGGACGAGACTGTCGTGGGCCTTTTTTTCTTACTCTTCAAAGCGGGGATTTGCGGGAGCGGCCGAAGCTCAATGCTACCACCCATTGTGTTTATGACTACGCACGACAGGTACAAGCGGGCCCGCGTCGCATCGTTCAGATCATGGTGACTTATGCCAATGGTGTTGGGGGACTGGTGAAGGGGGCAGTGCAGCGCGTGTGAGATCGCGTCTGCCGCAGGTGAGAGGCACGGACGCAGTATGGAGCAACTGGCAGGATCTATCGCACGCGAGATGGTAGAAACGAGGGGGGTGGATATTGCAGACACTGTTTTTACATGTGGCCCGAGCTTATTTGGATCAGTACCTGATGACGCAAGAATTGTTGATGCAACACCTGGCTTTCGATGTTTACGTGGTAAACGCCAGCGTATGTCGTACATTGATCGTGTTTCGCGGAGTGCCAGCTACGTGCCCTGTATGCAGTTGTTCACACTACAGATGCGCCGTGCGCACTGGCTGCGGGAGTCGCGACGCAGCATGTCGCGACCATGCCCCTTTTCTTGTTCAGCTGGATTTGCGCGCGTGCTTTCGGCATGATGTGCCGCGACGCGGGGTGCTTCGTGGGCTGCGAGAAGGAGGGCTACAACTGTGGCAAGTCGAATGCCATGAAGCGGGTGGAGAGGATAGAGGCACAGGCCAGAAGTCCATGAAGCGGGCAGTGTCCTTTTCCGTTCATCAATATCCAGACCGCGCTCAAGGGTGCCAGTGCAAAGTGATGATGCCGTACTTCGACGAGCTTTCGTTTCCTGTCGTCTGCTGCGCGCAGCTCGGGGCGCAGCTGAAGGAGGGAACTCCGCCCAAGGGCCGCCTTGAGAGGAACCTCCTGATCATTCTCGAGAACGGCAGCGATGACAACTAACGCATCGATGTGATGAGTCCGCATATGTTGGTTGACATGGTCCTTGGCGGACTGGAGAAATTGGCGGCAGTGAGGCGGTGCCTGATTGCTTGTGGGAGCTACTATCATTGGTGAAGTTGAGAGTCTATGTCGTGCTGTGCGCTGTACACTGGGTACTTGTGAATTTGTGCTACTTCCATGGCCTGCGCGCGTGGTCCGATGCCGTCCTGAACGGGGGGTACGAGGGCTACGCGCACGGCTGCGTCTACTGCGGCTTCGCGTCTTGAGGCCCCGCGGCTGCCGATGTCAGGCCGCCCCGCCTTTCTCTTTCTCCTCCTCATCCTCCTCCTGTCTAGCGTGTGCTGGCCTGTTGTTCAGTCGTTCCGTGATTCTGGCCTGGGAAAGTCTCTCGGGGCCGGCTGCGCTTGTTTTGACTTCAGAGTGTGTTGTGTTTCGGTAGTTGTTTAGGGTTCTGATACCCTGGAAATTCAGGGTGGGCGGAGGCCCGAAATCGCGGCAGTTATGTCGATCCTAGGGCGCCTAGTGTGTCACGGAGTGGGTTCATGCCCCCATAGGAGTCGGATCTGATATGATGCTCTTCCTCCTCCTCCTCCTTCAGCTCCTCCTCCTCCTCCTCCTCCTCCTCCTCCTCCTCCTCCTCCTCCTCCTCATCATCATCATCCGCATTCTTCCTCCCCTCCTCCCCCTCCCCCTCCTCCTCCTCCTCCTCCTCCTCCTCCTCCTTCTCCTCCTCCTTCTCTTTATGCGCGCTCCGCGCGGCAGGGAGGTGGTTCCGGCGCAGATCCAAGAAGTCCGCACGGAGCGCCAACAGTTTATGTCTTTGGCGTTTCTATCCAGCCGGCCGCCGCTGGGGCCTTGGGGAGAAACAGGCACCCATACTGCTACCCTTTCCGTGCTTTCCCCTTTTTGGGCCTTCTCAGAGGCCCTCGTCGCCACCGCTGGATTCGCCTCGAAATTCTGGTCAGACAGCACCCTGGGAGAGGTCCGGGGAGTAGCGGTATCGGTACATGTTGTGGTTTCCCAGGAGGAGGTTCGGTCGAACCGAGGTAATGATAAGATCGAGGTAAGTTCGGGGAGGCTGCCCTAAAGTTCTTCGTGTTTGTTGGGTACTCTTGTGCATCCTGGGGGAGGGTACCCTTGGATGGTCTGTGCGTTTTGGCCGGCGGAGATTATCATGTGCTTGAAGGATGGCGGCAGTGGGCATTCGGCGGTCGTTAAGACTCGGTGTCTGGGGATGCCCACGTCCCAATCTACTTTGGGCGCCTGCCTGCTTCAAGGGTGGAGTGGTAGTCTCTTCCCCCTCTCGTCCTCAGGGGCTGGGCGGGAACCCCAATCTACTTTCAACGCCTTCCTGCTCGATGTCTCTGCCCACCTCTTCCGATCGGCGGGTATGATGGGTCCACGCCGCGTTGACGCGGCGGCGACGCCAGCGCGGGTGTTCAAGGCTGAATTTTACGAGCTGCCTGAGCTCGGCCAGTATTGAGCGATCTCCGTCATCGGCGGCGTTCAAGATTGAACGGCCCACGAGGTGATCAGAAACCAACGCCCGCTCTGTATCGCGACGTGAACCTTCCGCACCGATACCAGTACCCTTTCGCCTAGTTGGCTCTCCTGGGAGGCCCTCGTCTCCACCGATGGATTCGTCTCCAAATTTTGTTGTTCAGAACGCACCCCTGGATGGGGTCCAGGGAGCAGCGGTGTCAGTCCCTTTTGGTTTCCCCCGAGGCTCCCGGGCCGAGCGATGACGGGGGATGGCAGTACGCGGTGGATTTCTACAGCAGCGACGCGAGGTGGCATGCGAGAAGGCATCTACAGACATCCGGTGATATGAGCTGTTCAGTCCGGGCATTCTTCTTCGAGTTTGGCCTCTGGGGCGCTTTTTCGGGCCCAGGAGGCCCGCACAGCTGGATCCGGGGCGAAAGACTGGGCCCGGCGAAGGGGTCGGGGGCCACGGAATTCAAAAAGCATCGGCGGACGTGGGGAGGCACACGTATTCGTGTATACCACCGCCACGCTCGACCAGGGCCACCTCGGCCCCCCCCAGGATGGGGCGACCTCCGGGCCTCGGCGAAGACGGCGAGCACGCCACGCCAGCCCAGGACGGGCCTGGCCAGGCCCGGTGGTGGCGTGCAGGTTCGGGGCGGGGCCCGTCGAGGCAGCGGCGAATCTCCCATCCAGCGCCCATCTCTCGAAGACGAGAGCACGCCATGAGCCTAAAACGTTTGGCGTTCCGCGCGGATTGCTTGGATCCGCGCTGGACCCCCTCCCTGACGCGCGGAGCGCGCCTGGGGCGGCGCCGGAGGCGCCGCCAGGGGGGGCCCAGCGCGCATCCGAGAGGTCCGCGCGGAGCGCCAGAAGTTTGTGCTGCTTTTGGCGTTTTCTCGTCTTCGACACCTCCGCAGGCGTGACCCCGGATCCCCCCCGGGTCCATCCTGACCCGTCAGTCGCGGCGGATGCCGCCGCGGCGACGAGAAGCTGCCGAGAGGAGGCGCCCTCCCCCCCCCAAAAAAAAACGAAAAAGAAAAGACGAGCAGCGCCGTGGAGGGCCGCCGCTGCCTCCACCAGCCCTCCTCCGATCGGTTGCCTTCCGTGTGGAGGTGGTCGGGCGGGGCCGCTCTGAAGTCGGGCCTGCCACTCTACAGGAGGGATACTCAAAGGTAGTCAAAACAAATCGTCTGGGGGCGATATTTCTTTTTTTGCCCATTGTCTGGCTATTCTTGACGATGTGTGACTACTTTTGTATGCTTCCTCCAGGACGCGCCTGTGCTAGGACATGCCCGACCTAAGGCTAGGACGAGGATCAATCCGTTCCAGAGCGTTCCGGAACGCTCTCAGAGCGTACCGGAACGCTCTGAGGAGGCCGCGGCGCCCGAGACGTCCTCCAGAGCCGCAGGGTCTCAGAGATGCTCGATTCCTCCGTACCTGATTTTTGTCCCTCCTCCTGGCTGCGTCTGAAGGTGGGGAAGCTCCCGGACGATGTGCCACTGCAGGCGGCGGCTGTGGCGGCTGGAGCGGAACACGGCGGCGAGCTCGGAGCCGAGCGTGCCCCGGCGGAGCGCCACGGAGGGTCGCGCGGCGGAGCCGAGGCGCGCCGTCACCCCGCGCGTGGCGATATTCGTTTGCGCTGCCGTCGTCTCTGCCCTCCTCCGCCTGCACGGGCCCACGGCGGCGACCTTTGGCGTGGGCGCCTTCAGCCGCACAGCGCTGCTGGTCTGCACCCTCACCGTGCTCTGCGGCGGGCGCGCGGACCTCGGCGGTTCAAAGAGGCTGTTGCACAGCGCGGCCGACTGGGCCGGCGCGGCAGTCTGGCCAAAGGCAGCCGTGGCAGACTGACCCAGAAGCTTCGGCACAGCTCGTCCTCTTAGCACTATCACAGTAAGTATTGCAGTGCTCCCCTCTGTTGAATTGTACCAGCCTTCACTGGTGGTTCCGTCAGTTGCCAGACTCCACTTAGGAGCATGTTTCTTTTTTTCTCGTTGCACACCTCGCGGCGCGAGTGGAATACAGCAGTGCGTGCGCGGTTGCTGGCCGGACGTAGCGGACTCAGCGCATCCTCAGCAAACGAGTCGCCGAGCGCTGGAAAAGAAAATCGAGCACCTCCAGCAAGACCCCCTTTAAGGAGGCGTCGCAGTCACAGTCATTGACGTCATCACCACTCGAGGCAGCCGAGCTGTCGCCATGATGTCACGTTCGTCGAGCATGCCGAGGTGGAGCAACGCTCGTGGAGATGTCGCGGGGGGGCTCACTGGCCGCTGTGTTGATGGTGAGCCTCGCTGTTCTTGGGCTTAGCTGCGTTTGTGCTCACTGGAGCATCTGACGCGCGCGCTCGGAGCTACACACCGTCACTGCCACTCTTTCCTCTGGCCTTTGCCGTGCTCCTGTTCCGAACGCACACCGCCTGAGGCGGCGGAGAGCTTGAGAGATCCATCCAACGAAATCTAGGTCTCCTAGATGGGGTCGGAGTAGATGGGATTAGGGTCGGAGGATCGTGTCGCGTCGCCGATGCAGCGGCAATGAATCGGAGATGCCTGTTGACGTGGGGTGCGATTTTTTTCTCCGCGCCGACGACGCCGGTGCATCGCCGGTGCGTCGCCAGTGCATCGCCGACGCGTCGCCGATGCCTCGGCGAGATGCATCGCCGAGGCATCGGCGGTGCGGCCAGGTCCTTCGACCCCATCCACGCGGACCCCATCCAGGAGTGCATCCAAAGAAAAACCTGTCCCCAGACATGCGACGTCCTGATTTTTTCAGGACGGCGTCCCTGGAAGTCCCGACCCTTTTCCCCGGGACCGGTTTTTCATCCTGAGTCGTTTTTTGACGGTCCTGGGGCCCAGCAAGGGCTCCCGAGGGTCGAAAATTGTGAAAAAATTGTCGTCCTGATTTTTGTTGACGACGCGAGCATGTCTGGGTCGTCATTAGCGTCGCCGCTGCCGCCATCCTCGTGGTGCCGCACGCCGCTCGTCGGCTGGTCGCGGAGGAGGTCGACCCCAGTGGCCCGCCCGGCACGGCGCGGCCGCATGCGGTGCTGTGGCGGCCGAGCGCGTCTCCTCTGGTTGCCCGTCGTGGGAGCTTCGCGTGCCCTCGCGGTGTGTCCTCTTCTCGGTGGCCACATGCGAACCGTACCCCACCGCCCCACGATTTCTAAGGGGGGAGGTGGGGTGCACTTCGCTCGGGAGCTCCCGAACGAATGAGGGCAGCGTGGGCACTGCGACCCCGTGGCCGTCAACGTCAACGACAACGCAAGCACGCAAACCAATCCTTCCTGTACTGAGCGCACTTACACTGTGTCTGACATGTCTGCTATATAAACAAGATGAAGACATCGTTCTGGTACGGTGTATCTGTGTTTCGACACAGGTGTACATGTTGTAATGCTTATGCTACTTCTATGTTGAGCTGTCCATTACAACAAACTCCTTTATATATATATATATAACAACACCAAAACAAACAAACAAACAAACAAACAGGCGTCGGGAGGGCCGTAGCCAACGCTGGTGGGTTGCCAGCCGACCCAGAGCACTCCGGTGGAGCGCCCGCTGCCTCGGACGGCCGCCTCGGGGCCTGCCTCGGCAGCGCAGCCGGGGGTGGTCGCAGGCGCCCGTGCCTGGCTCGGGCCGCGGCTTCTGCCCGCTCCTGCCCGCTCTCGTCGACGGCTCGCCCCTCGGAAGCTCCTCCTGCTCCTCCTCCTCCTCCTCCTCCTCCTCCTCCTCCTCCTCCTCCTCCTCCTCCTCCTCCTCCTCCTCCTCCTCCCCCCCTCTCCTCCTCCCCCCCTCTCCTCCTCCCCCCCTCTCCTCCTCCTCTGCCTCCTCTTCCTCTGCCTCCTCCTCCTCCTCCTCCTCTTCCTCCTCCTCCGCCCTCACGGGGTCCGCAGATATTCGCATACGGCGTCATGGTGATCGTTCTTCATTCATTGTTTTGCCGATCGGCGCGGGCCCTCGCATCCCCCTCCCCTCGCACCCCCTCATGGAGTAGATCTCGGCTGTTATTTGTGCATCTTTCAAGCAGGTGGAGGCTTACCCATGGGACGCACATTTGCAAACCGGCGCATTAAGCAGAGTTCTAGAGCCAGACCACCACCCCCTCCCGCCCAATGTCGAAACGCCGAACAAAAAACGCTCACATGCAGCGTCGCCCGTGAGGCGGCCCTTGCGGCGAGCGCCGGGGGGGGAGCAGCTGCAGCATGATGCTCGCCTGGATTGAGCGGTGCGGCAAGCCGCAGCCTTGGCTCGGACGGCGCGGCGCCCCGAATCGTCCCCGCCGCCGCCGTCGCCGTCGCCGTCGCCGCCGTCCGCCGTCGGTCGTTGCCGACGTCGTCGTCGTCGCCGCCGCCGCCGTCCGACGTCGTCGCCGTCGCCGCCGACGCCATCGTCGCCGCCGTCGGTCGTCGTCGTCACCGCTGTCGTCGTCGTCGTCGTAGTCGTAGTCGTCGTCGTCGGTCGTCGTCGTCGTCGTCGTCGTCGTCGTCGTCGTCGTCGTCGTCGTCGTCGGTCGTCCGACGTCGTCGTCGTCGTCGTTGTCGTCGTCGTCGTCGGTCGTCCGACGTCGTCGTCATCGTCGTCGGTCGTCCGTCGTTGTCGTCGTCGTCTTCCGCCGCCACCCGTCGGGGAGGCGCACCGGCGAGCTGCCGGGCGCGGGGCGCGCGGGAGCCGCCCCAGCCGCGCCGCGTCTCGCCTGCTCGCCAGCCGTCGTCGTCGTCGGCGTGTCGTCGTCGTCGTCGTGCGTCCGTCGTCGCCATCGTCGTCGTCGTCGTTGTCGTCGTCGTGCGTCCGTCGTCGCAGTGAACAACAATAATTTGAAGATTGTTCGCTCTCAGATGCTTGCATGTCGCTCAGCATATGTATATCAAGCCCTTGATACCCACTCTCTTTGTCTTTGATCGTACCCCTTGGGGCGACATCTTCCTTCCTTACCCTTGAAACAACGAAGGGAGGGAGGAGGGACGGGACAGGACGGGGTTGGGAAGCAGGAAAACAAGCGGCAAGACCGGACGGGCGGGTCGGGCGGACGGACCCTAACGGGCGGGTCGGACGAACGAGCCCAGACGGCCAGGTAGAGCGGGCTGGTCACTGAAGAATCAATCCTGCGTGAATCGCGAGGAGCGCGATTCCCAAGTAAATCATGACGTCGTCCAGAGCGAGAGCGTGATGTCTGAGTGTCGAGGGCGCGGCGTCTGAATAAATTGCGAAGAAGTCCCACGCGAGAGCACGATTCATGAATAAATTGTGAGGACATCCCACGCGAGAGCGCAATTCATGAATAATTTGTAAGAAGTGTCAGGCGGGAGCCGTTGTTGTTGTAGCTCGGGGGCCAGAGGGCCAATCTGAGCCCAAGACTTCCGCTTATAAAAACAGGGGGGGGGCACTTCAATGGAACGAATGCCAGGTAATGGTGGGAAACAACAAAATTAGCATTGAGAAGCGAGCTGTCAACAACGCAGCAATGCAACAGCAATCCGCATCGCGGAATTCCACTTCAGCCACGCGCGCCCAGAGACGGTGAGTGACAGCTGGCCCCCTTCGATTTGATGTGTATACACGTGCTGGCTGTCTTCGGGCCTTCGGTGATCTGTAAAGGGTGATTGCGAAGGCCTTACGGCCGGTGCCGCCGACCCTGAATGGCGACGACGACGACGACGACGACGACGACGACGAACGTTCTCCGTGGCCTCTCTGGCTGTCTTCGGGCCTTCGGTGCTCTGTCATGGGTGACTTCGTCAAAAAACTATGACGACAGCGCAGCGTGGAGACTGCGGCCGTTGGCCGACGAGACACTGCCCAGTCTTCGTTCTCTCCCGCTGGGTCTGGCAAACTCTGGGCTTCTTGGGCGGGAAGTAATGAGGGGGCGGTAAAATAGGGGGAGAGAGAGAGAGAGAGAGCGCGAAAAATAACGTGCCCTTTTCGAGCCCTGAAGGCCCCTGTGAGGCCCTAGAGGGCCCCTGTAGGGGCCCTCAAGGGCCCCTCTTCTGCAGCCCTCGCCGCCCCCACCATGTATCGCCCCCAGATTGCGCGACGCCCAAGGGTTGCAAAGTCCTGGGTTTCTGGGGCCCTGAGCTCCCTACCCGTGACGGGCTCTGCTGGTGTGCCCCGTCCCTCCTCTCAGGCGGTGAAGGGGATCTGAGCCCGCAGGAGCCCAGAAAACACCGGTCCAGACGGGGCGATGAAGGCAAATCAGGCCCAAAACATCGATACCAGCCTCTCGCCCCCGATCCGTTCTTGACGGTCCAGGGGCCGTCCCTGGCGACGACCTGCGACTGGCGGCGCCGACGATGACGAAGGCTGATGGGAGCCGACAGGGGGGGACTGGCCTGGGGGTACAGCCGGACCTCGGACAGATCCCGCCGCCGGTCCAGACGCAGTCAGGTCCCCGGAGACCTGGCCACAGAACCGGGACACGGACAACCAAAGAAAGGGCAACCTTTTGTTCTGGCAGAGTCACATGTTTCAGCACCCGTGCACGATATGTTTGCTGCACTGCAGGATTTGGGTTTGTGTCCTGGTTTAGGGGGTCTTGCAGGCTTTTAGGGCTTGTGTTTATGGAAATGCTGCAGCATACAATGTTTTGCTCGTGCCTCCGTCTCGAACAATTGGTCTCGAGGGATGCTGGGTGTCCGGGTCTTGCGTGTCTGGGCTTGCAGGACCCTGAAACGACAGCACAGCCCACACCAGTGCACTCCGAGGCCACCCTCAAGTCGGGCCTGTCTCTCTACAGGAGGAACATTCAAATATTCTCCAAAAATAATCCGGGGACAATGTTTTTGCATTCTATTACATTTTTGAATATCTTCAAGTATCTCAAATTTTGCGCCCAAGCTCCCCCTGCAGGGGGACAGGCCCGACCTATAACTTTAAGGCCACCCGCAGGGGGCCGCGGAGAGGTAGCCGCGCCTCGCGCCCTCTGCGGCCCGGGACCGGAGAGCGGCCCAGTTCTCCGCGGGGGGGCGCGAGGGGGCGAAAGCCGAGCCCGCGCCGCACTGTGCTCAGGGAAGCGCACGCACAGACTTCAGCGCGCATCCTGGAGGAGGAGGAGGAGGAGGAGGAGGAGGAGGAGGAGGAGGAGGAGGAAGAGAGGAGGAGAGGAGGAGGAGGGGAGGAGGAGGAGGAGGAGGAGGAGGGAAGGGAGGAGGAGGAGGGTGGAGAGAAGAGGAGAAGGAGGAGGAGGAGGGGGAGGGAAGGGAGGCGGAGGAGGAAGGAAGGAGGAGGAGGAGGAGGAGGAGGAGGAGAAGGAGGAGGAGGAGAAGAAGGAGGAGGAGGAGGAGGAGGAGGACGGCCCAAGCTGGTGCGACGGGTCAGCGACGGGTCCCGCTCTCGAGCAAAGTCGGCGCGTTCCGTCGCTGCACCAGGCGACGTGTGCCCGACCTCCGCGGCGCGGAGCGCGACGTGGGGCGGGCGCGGGTGCCTCCGAGACCGGGCCAGTCTGGCGAAGGGGCGAGCCCGGCACGCAGGAGGCGGCAGCACGCCAGAAGAGCGGCGACGACGACGACGACGACACCGACGACGACGACGACGACACCGACGACGACGACGACGACGACGACGACGACGACGACGACGACGACGACGAGGCGGGAGCACGCCGGCGAGCGCGGGACGCACGGGGCGGGAACACGCCGGCAGAGCGGCAACAAGAGCGTGGTGCTGGCGGCCGCAACAGAGGCGTTCCGCCCAGGGGGGGGGGGGGGGGACATTACGTTTAAATCGGGCCTGTCCCACCGCAGGAGGGATGGGCCTGTCCCTCCGCAGGAGGGATACTTCAGCCCCCGCAGCCGCGGATCCGAGAGAGGGCGCTTGGCGGCGCTCTGAGAGGCCACGGCGCGCTCGCTGCCAGCGGGATTTGAACGGAAATCGCTACGGACACACCGCCCCTCTTCGGTGAGCCCTCCAAGCGTGCCAGCGCGGCCCCCCAGCGTGGCCCCCCAGCGTGGCTTCCAAGCGTGGCCTCCCAGCGTGGCCTCCCAGCGTGGCCTCTAAACGTGGCCTCCCAGCGTCGCCCCCCAGTGTGGCCTCCCAGCGTGGCCTCCCAGCGTGGCCTCCCAGCGTGCCGCCAGGGAGACGACCCCGAGACGGAAGAACGCGAGCAGGGACGGAGTAAGACCGCCAGGGCGCCCTCTCTCTGACTCAAGAATAGTTTTAAACATAAGGGGACGATTGTTCGTGCTCTTCTGACCATGTCGGATTATTTCTGACCAGTTGTAAGTTGTCTTCCAAAATCCGTTTGTGGGAGGACATGCCCGACCTAACGTTACGTCGTGGTCGCCGGCCGAAACTTCGATCGATCGAAATCACGCCAGGGGGGGGTGGGGGGGCGTTGCCGGCGTTTGGGGGGCACGCGCCAGTTTAGGCCCGACTTGGGGCCGCGCTGGGGCCCCAAGCCCTCGTGCTCGGTAGCAAAGCATGCGAGCCTTGTGTGCCCTCGCAATTCCGTCTTTCGCGTCGACTAGCGTCGATGAGCGCCTGGGAGTCGATGAGGTAGCGCCGATTCAGCGTCGGCTTGCGTCGACTAGCGTCGATTTAGCGTCGACTAGCGTCGAGTAGCGTCGATTCGCAGAAGCCGACAAGATGGTATGGGAGGCTCCCGTGAGTTGCCACCGAACTCGTGCTCCCCGCGTTCTCCCGTCCGAGCGACGCCGACGTCGAGTATATAGTTGTGCCCGCGCGCAGGAGAGGACTGCGTTTAAGTCGGGCGTGTCCCTCTACAGGAGGAATATTCAAAAATAGTCCATAAGCGTATGGCTACTTATAAATTACTTCTGATCATCATCATTATTGCACATGTTTGGTTTTTCGTCCAAAACCCGCCTGTAGGAAAACATGCCCGACCTAACGCTACGTGTACGGTCAGGAACGTTGGCTTAGCGTGTCGCCCCGCTGGCTATGGCCTATCACGCTTCGGCGTGACACGCTGAGCACGCCCCGGTCCCCAGGCCTCAGCGTCCCAAGCTTGAGGGGGCGCACAGAACCCCCACCCTGACACGTCGATTTGTGAATTGTCCGTTTCCGGTTCTCGAGAGGGCGCCGCGGCCGTCATTTTCCAGGCTTGCGCCCGCCAGGTTTGCCCCGAGGCCGTTTTCACTGAACAACGTTTTACTGAAGGGGGTCCTGTCCATCCCCGAAAGGTGTCCCCCGTCCCACGAGGCGGAGCGGCACTCTAATTATCTCCGCTTGCAGGGCACAGACTTGCTCCGGGGCCGTCGCCGCGAAACGCTAAGCAAAAGTCCCTGGCTGCATCCAGGGCCTCTGTTGGAGAAATATTCTTGAATAGTCAAAAAAAATATGGGTTCGATTTTTCGGCTATTACTGACTGTGCTTGAATATTGTGTGATTGTTCTATCTCTTCCGCATCCGCCTGTAGAAGGCCATGTCCGACCTAAATCCAAGGGCTCCGATCGCCCATGTCTTCGGCGATGCCCCCGGCGCACTGCGCGCCATGCCCACCTCGCGGACATCCGCCCCGTTTTGCCTCCTCCTCCTCCTCCTCCTCCTCCTCCTCCTCCTCGTCCCCGTCCTCCTCCTCCTCCTCCTCCTCCTCGTCCCCGTCCTCCTCCTCCTCCTCCTCCTCCTCCTCCTCCTCCTCCTCCTTCTCTCCCTCCTCCTGCTCCTCCTGCTCCTCCTCCTCCTCCTCCTCCTCCTCCTCCTCCTCCTCCTCTTCCTCTTCCTCGTCCGTCCTCGTCCGAGGGGGGGGAAGCGCGGGCGAGGAGATCGCGGCGGCGGCCGGCAGAGCACCGCCGGCGCCGACGCGCTCGAGGGCGCCCTGCGCGGCACGGTGAGGTTGCGCCGCCTCGGCTCGGCGACGGCGCCAGCGAGGGGCGCTCTCAAGTTTTCGGCCGCCCTCCTCCTTCCTCCTCCTCCCCTCCTCCCCTCCATCCTCTCCTTCTCCCCCCCTCCCTCCTCTCCTCCTCCCCCTCCCTCCTCTCCCTCTCCTCCTCCTCCTCCTCCTCCTCCTCCTCCTCCCCCTCCCTCCTCTCCTCCTCCTCCCTCCCTCCTCCCAGGACCAGCGAGAAACAGCCCGCGGCGCGAAATGACGCAAAGTCCGTGGTGATCGTTCTCGTAGGCCTTGTGTTGCCGCTCGGAGCGGGCTCTCGCACCCTCCCCCCGCTCCCCTCCCCCCCCCCAATGGAGTAGATCTTGACCGTTTTGGGGCGCCCGTCTCGAGCAGGTGGAGCCTCTCCCCCATAGGACGCACCGTGGCAGACGCGGTCGCACTGAGCAGAGGTCGGAGCAAGAACACCCCCCCCCTTCCGCGCGATGCCGAAGCGCCGAAGGAACAGGAAAACGCTCACCAAAGTCCGTGAGAAAGACGTGTTCGGCAGGATCGGGGTCAGGAGGGGGAAAATCACACAGACAGAATGCATCGTCGATCGGAAAATGTGGGAAAATGTGGGAAGTGGGAGGGGGTCCTTTCCTTAAGTGTACTTATTTGCGTGTCCCAGGGCCCCTTCACGGCCCTCGAAAAACCAGAAGGGCGCGCCCTGGGGGGGGGTGTGAAGCCCGTCCTCATTCTCCTCCTCCTCCTCCTCCTCCTCGTCATCCTTCTCGCCCTCCTCGTCCTCGTCCTCCCACGCCGCCCTCGTGCGGCGGGCGCGTCTGCGGGCTGGCGGCTGGGGCTCAAGTGCTGGCCGGCGGCCGGACGCGTCGCTGCTCCGCCTCGCGCTGCAGCGCGGCCCTGCCCGGCGCCGCCCCTGGCGCGCTCCGCGCGCCAGAGAGGGAGGCCCAGCGCCGATTCAAGAAATCCAGGCGGATCTCTGAAAGTTTACTTGTTCCTCTAAGTCCGCGAGGTGGTCGCTCATCGATCTTGGTTGTTCTCGGGAAAATCGAGGTCGCATTCGCGCGGGTCCACGTCGTCTGGTTGGGACCCCCCTGCCGCAGTTGTCCGTCCGCGGAGCTTGGGGCGCTGCCCAGCCGCAAGCTGCCGTAGCGCTCGGATGCGGCATGCCCAGCCGCAAGTTGCCGTGGCGCTCAGATGCGGCGTTCCTCGCCGAATCTGCCTCTTCCTCCCTCCGTCAGGGGCAACGCCAGGGGGGGATAAGCTCAGGGACGGATGCATCGACCCCCAATCGCCCATTCATCGTCGATGGGGGGCCCGATAGCCCACCCCGCCCAGGACTATGCGGCTTCGCTGTCGGGGGCCTTTCGCCGATGTATCGGTGTATCGCCGGTTCGAGCTCGATGTCTACCTGGCCCCCCCTCCGTGCTGCCCCCCACTCCTCCCGCGGAGACGCCTGCGGCGAGTCACCGCCGCACCCCTGCCCCCCTGCCTCTTGGAGCGCCTGCGCAGTCAGACGTCGAGCGAGAGCGCGGCCGCCATGCATGATGGATTGCCTGCTCCCCCAGCCACTGGGGAAACCGTTGTGGAAAAACCAGAGGGGGCACCTCTGGGGCCGTCTTGAAGTTGTCTTCGGGCTACAATGGAAACCCATTCCAAGGAACACCCTGCTTGGGTTTCCTGGGCTTCCTGGGTTTCCTGAGCTTCGATGGTTTTGCAGTGGGAAGCGTGGCGCTCCCATGCCAAAAGTCCACAGACGTCCTGGGGTCTCAGGGTCGGGCCTCGTGTGGACAGTTCTTGTGGTCGAGCTCCTACTGCATTGCCAAGCCAGTGAGGTCTTGTGGGCCTCCCGGCGTCCGCTTGGGCCGTCGTGTGGTTGTCTTGGGCCATCTTGGGGCGCCCTTGGGCCGTGTGACGCCTTTCGAGGCCGTCTTGGGTCGGGTATAGCCAGGACCCCAGGTAAGGGGACCCGGTTAGTAGTAGGGCCCTGGAGCCCTTAGATTGGTCAGAATCACTGAGCCAGGTCTGCCGTATACCTGGTGTTTTTTCGGGTGACGGCAGTTCCACCTAGTAGAACAGCACGGGGGGGGGCGGCGCCCCCCCCAGTACACATCATTAAACCAGGTCCCGCTAAACTTAAGTCGGGCCTGTCCCTCTACAAGAGGAAAATTCAAAATTATCCTGGCGAAGAACCCAACCATGTGCAGTTGTGAATATCGCATTGCGGGTGCCGCTTTCGGTGGAGCTCCCTGTGGGGCCACGAAACGCTGTGCTGGGTGGGGGTGACGCATGCGGGCGGCACCACTGGGGCCTTCGGTGGAGGTCCCTGTGGGGCCACGAAACGCTGTACTGGGCGGGGGTGACGCATGCGGGCGGCACCACTGGGGCCGTCGGTGGAGCTCCCTGTGGGGCCACGAAACGCTGTGCTGGGTGGGGGTGGCGCATGCGGGCGGCACCACTGGGGCCTTCGGTGGAGCTCCCTGTGGGGCCACGAAATGCTGTGCTGGGGTGGGGGTGACGCATGCGGGCGGCACCTCTGGGGCCTTCGGTGGAGGTCCCTGTGGGGCCACGAAACGCTGTGTTTGGTGGAGGTGCCGAAATGGGTGTGCGGGACGCATGCGGGCGGCGGCACTGGGGCCTTTGGTGGAGCTCCCTATGGGGCCACGAAACGTGTGAGGGGTGTGCCGAACTGGGTGTGGCTGACGCATGCGGGCTGGGGCCACGAAACGTGTGAGGGGTGTGCCGAATTGGATGTGGCTGACGCATGCGGGCGGCGGCACTGCGGCCTTCGGTGGAGCTCCCTATGGGGCCACGAAACGTGTGAGGGGTGTGCCGAATTGGGTGTGGCTGACGCATGCGGGCGGCAGCACTGGGGCCTTCGGTGGAGCTCCCTATGGGGCCACGAAACGTGTGAGGGGTGTGTCGAATTGGGTGTGGCTGACGCATGCGGGCGGCAACACTGGGGCCTTCGGTGGGGCTCCCTATGGGGCCACGAAACGTGTGAGGGGTGTGCCGGATTGGGCGTGGCTGACGCA
>CAUYUJ010012511.1:12500-15932 GCA_963575745.1 Prorocentrum cordatum | reverse complement strand
TCCTCCTCCTCCTCCTCCTCCTCCTCCTCCTCTATCAGATGCGCCTACGGTCAAGCAGGATTATAACGAGGATCAGCTTTCCAAGAGAATCCTTCCACCCTTGCGTATGCGGCCCCCGTCCTTAGCCACTATCGCTGGCTGCGTTCACTCAAAACGCCTTTCCTCCTCACGGGTCAGCTGCTGCATCGTGGAATCCCCCTCCCGCCAGTTGGGAAGTTGGCGCTGGTCATGTCCAGTTGCAGTGCTTTTCTTGAGAAACGCACCGCAGCTCTGAAGACCTCAATTTGGGTGTCCAGCGCCGCTGCAGCCTCACCGCGCATCCCTGCGACCCTGTCGCGCTGTACTCCGCTTCCCGCTTCTCGACGAGCGTCAGCCGGACGCCTTCCCGCGCCGCTGTACATGTCCATAGCCGAGTCTCGCCGTGGCCAGGCGAGCCACGGCCTTCCTGGCTCAGCGCTCCTTGTTGCGGCAGCACGATGGCTGCAATCCGCGCCTCCAGACCTCCCAACCCCCCTCCCATCGAGTAAAGAAAGAATCATGAGACGTAAGGTTTCTCGCCATGTTCGGTCTCTGGGGGCCCTTGCCGGACCTCGGAACCGTCAAAAAACGACTCGGGATGACAAACGGGTCCCGGGCAATAGGTCGACACCTCGAGCGGTCGACGTAACAAAAAAATCATGGCGTCGGGGGTCTGGGGACCCCCTCCCCCGGGTCAGTGTGTCCTCCCGGGTCCGTTGCTGATGGCCCCCAGAGGCCCAGACCCAGAAATTGCCCCGGGAGGCCGAGGTCGAAGAAAAAGAGTTCCGCGCTCGACAAAAAGTAAGTCGGGCCTGTCCCTCTACACGGGGAATACCGCAAAATCGTCACACACACACACATACACACACACACACAAAAACACAAAAAACAAAGCAAAAAAAAAAAAGTATGGGGACAATTGTGTTGAGTATTTTGTTGACTATTTTGGGGCATGTATTGAATTAATTTTATTTTTCGCCCGAAATCCGCCTGCAGGAAGACATGCCCGACCTAAGGCAAAAAACGGATCGTTGGAGATTTGGGCACCCCCGCCGCCCGCCTCTCGGCGAGCGTCGGCCTGCCACCGCCCCGCGCCGCCGCAGATCGCGACCTCGATCCTCCTCCTCGCTCCTCGTGGGCAGGTCCTCTGGTCAGGGCTGCTCGCCCCTGCAGTTCCAGTTTCGTCGTCGTCGTCAGCATCGTCGTCAGTATCGTCGTCGTCGTCGTCGTCGTCGTCGGCGTCGGCGGCATCGTCGGCATCGTCGTCGGCATCGTCGTCGTCAGCGCTGTCGTCGGCGTCGTCGTCGGCCTGCCGCTCCTGCAGCGGTCCCCGCGCGGCGCCCAGCCGCCTGCAGGCCGTGTCCCGGGAGCACTTCGAGATCGCAGTGGGCGAGGCGGGGGAGCTGGTGCTGAGGACGGGAGACCTCCCCTTCCTCCCCTCCCCCCACTCCCCCCCCCCTCCTCCTCCTCCTTCTCCTCCTCCTCGTCCTCCTCCTCCTCCTCCTCCTCCTCCTCCTCCTCCTCCTCCTCCTCCTCCTGCTGCTCCTCCTCCTCCTCCTCCATCTCCCTGCTCCTCCCCTCCTCCTCCTCCTCCTCCTCCTCCTCCTCCTGCTCTTCATCGTGGCTTCTCATTCCTCTTCCTCCTCCTCACTCCTCCCCTCCTCCTCCTTCTCCTCCTGTCTCCATCTTCATCCTCCTCCACCTCATCCTCCTCATCAGATCATCAAACTATCATCAGCAGCATCATCATCATAATCATCAGCATCAGCTCAATCAGCAGCAATCATCAGCAAGCATCATCAGCATCAGCATCAGGCATCAGCATAGCCATCAATCCATATCATCCATCCATCCAATCATCATCATCATCATCATCATATCACATCATCATCATCATCATCAATCATCCATCATCATCATCATCATCATCCTCATCCTCATCCTCATCCTCATCCTCATCCTCATCCTCATCCTCCTCATCATCATCATCAGCATCAGCACCAGCATCATCATCATTATCATCATCATCATCATCAGCATCATCATCATCATCATCATCATCATCATCATCATCATCATCATCATCATCATCATCATCATCATCATCATTATCCCCCTCCTCCTCCTCCCCCTCCCCCTCCCCCCAAATGCAGACAGGGGAAGGTTCTGCCTTCGATGGTCGTTGCGCCCAAAGGCTGGTGAGAACCAGCGCACAGTGATCTCCAAAGTGGCGAATAGCGCGGCGGCAGGGACGACGGCGACACGTCGCCCGCCCTCCCACGCGTTTGCGAGATCTGGCGGAGGGCCAAAGGAAAATCGAGCGGTGAAGAACTCACCGTGGGGCGCTCGCCCCTTCCCAACCCCGACGCACCACAATGGCCGCACGAGATCACGTTTGACGAAGGAGCCAGATCCTTGCCAGGCGAACAAAAAGTAGCGGGAGCCGCCGCCATTCTTTGGCGACACAACCTTGAAGCAGGCGCCCCCACCTTGATCGGGGTCTGCGTGGTCGCACTTCCTGGTGCTGATAGCGCCCAGGTCGCTGAGGTCGCAGGCAGCAAATCCACGCGTTGTTTCCCCAGCCCTTCACTGTTGGGTTCTCGTCTGGAATCTAGCACTGTGGTCGCGTCTTCTCCTTCCCGCCTCCCTCTCTCTCTCTCTCTCTCTCTCTCTCTCCTCTCTCTCTCTCTCTCTCTTTTCTCTTGTCTCGCACCTGTCTCGCACCTGCCTCCAAGCTCGCCATCCCTGAGGAGCTGCGATCTGCGAAACCGTCGCCACTTTCGAGGGCTGTCAGGGTGGGCCAGCACAGAGGGGCCATACCCAAACTCAGACCGGATCTTGCCACCCCTGGGGGGCTGCGCTCTGCGAGACCGTCGCCACTCTCGAGGGCTGCTCAGGGGGGCAGCACAGCAGGGCCACACACGGACTTGGATTTTAGACCTCGCCACCCATTGGGGGGCTGCGATCTGCGAACCTCTACCGCCGCTCTCGAGAGCTGCTGGGGGGCCCAGCATGGCGGGGGCCATACCCAGACTCGGATCGAGGGCTGCTGGGGGGGGGGGGGGGGTGGCAGCGCAGTGGGCGCCTGCCGCAGACCTCCTCCTATTCCTTCCTCTCCTCCTCCTCCGCCTCCTCCTCCTCCTCTCCTCCTCCGCCTCCCCCTCCTCCTCCTCTCCCTCCTCCTCCTCATCCATCAGCCTCCTCCTCCTCCGCATCCACATCCTTCTCCTCCTCCTCCTCTCCTCCTCCTCCGCCTCCTCCTCATCATCATCATCAGCAGCATCATCATCAGCATCATCATCAGCATCCTCATCCTCATCCTCATCCTCAATCCTAATCTCATCACCTCTCATCCTCCTCCTCCTCCCCTCCTCCGCCCACTCCTCTCATACTCCTCCTCCTGCTCCTCCTCTC
>CAUYUJ010012511.1:0-7500 GCA_963575745.1 Prorocentrum cordatum | reverse complement strand
GCCTTACGGCCGGTGCTGCCGGCCCTGAAGGGCGACGACAACGAAGACGACGACGGCGACGGCGGCAACGACGACGACGCGGACGTGGGCCAGAGCCCCCAGGGATGCTTCTTGGGGTCTCTTCGGAAGTCTCTCGGGAGCCTCTGGGGAGTTCCTTGGTCGAACTCCACAGGAGGAGGAGCAGGAGGAGAGGACGGCTCGAGTTCTTCGAGTCGCCGCCTCCTGGGCCTCCCTCGACCACGTCGACCAGTGCCGCTGTTCGCCCCGAGCCGCTCTGTGACGGCCCCCTCACGGCCAGAAAGCGCACCCCCCCCCCTTCCTCCCGCCTTCGTCCTTCCTCCTCCGTCCTCCCCCGCCCCCTCTTCGAGGAGGACGAAAGAAGGATGAGGAAGAGGAGGAGGAGGAGGAGGAGGAGGAGGAGGAGGAGGAGGAGGAGGAAGGAGAGGAGGAGGATAAGGAGGAGGAGGAGGAGGAAGGTAGGAGGAGGAGGAGAGGAGGGGAGAGGAGAGGGCAGGAGGAGGAGGAGGAGGAGGAGGAGGAGGAGGAGGAGGAGGAGGAGGGTGGGAGGCTACATCCGGAGGATCTTGCCGCCATCAGGACTCAGGAGTCATGAGGACGGTGACGAAGAGGTAACGAAGGCGGAGGAGGAGGAGGAGGAGGAGGAGGAGAAGAGCGACGAAGAGGTAACGAAGACGAGGACGAGCCCCTGGACGCCGAGCGCGGCGAGCTTCAACACCCAGCGCGGTCTCCCAAGGCGTCGGAGGCGCGAGCGGGCTGGAGGGGTGGAGGGGGGTCTCTGCGGCCAGTCGGCCTTGCGAGGGTCAGGGACAACGGCAGGGGGAGCAGACTTAATATTCAACAACAACAACAACAACAACAACAACAACAACAACAACAACAACAACAACAACAGCAACAGCAACAGCAACAACAACAACAACAACAGCAACAGCAACAGCAACAGCAACAACAACAACAATAATAATAATGTTAAGACTGTTCGCCCTTATATGCTCGAGTGCCCAATAACGCGTATTTCCCAAACCCTCGATACCCGCCCTCTTCGTCTTCGATCGAACCCCTTTTGGGGGGTATACCTTTCTTCCCTGCAGGCCGGGCCCCAGCAAGCGGCGGGGCGGCCGCGGACCGTCGGCCTGGCCAGTGGCAGCGCTGATCGGCGGGGCGGCCGCGGACCGTCGACCCGACCCCAAGAGGGACGGACAGGGGACCGACCACGACGACGAAGACGACGACGACGACGACGACGACGACGTCGAAGACGACGGCGACGACGACGACGACGGCGACGACGAGCGAAAGCGAGAGCGAGAGAGAGAGAGAGAGAACGACAGCAGGGCCACGAAGGGCGCGAAGTAGGCCACGAAGAGCGACAGCGGGGACACGAAGGGAATGCGTATGGGGCCACGAAGAGCGCGAACGAGCGGGAGCCACGAAGTGCAGATAATGCGGGGCCACAGAAGGCAACTATGGGCCACTGAGGGTAGCAACTGGGCTACCTAGGACAGTGAGGGGGACACAAATGGCGACAGCGGGGCCACGAAGGGCATGCACATGGGGCCACAACGGGCGCGACTCCTGGGTGCCTGGGTGTCGGGAGCGCGGCGCTTGGGCAAATTGCAGGAAATTCCAACGCAAGGCCAGTCTTCAGTAAGTTGCAAGCAAGTCTCCAGCGAGAGCGCGACTCCAGAGCGCCGGGAGAGCGATTCTTGAATAAATTGTAAGGAAGTCCCAAGCGAGAGCGCGATTCCTGAATAAAATGCGATGAAGTCTCGGGCGGGAGCGGGGGTCCTGGCTAAATTGCAAGGAAGTCTTAAGCGGGAGCCGTTGTTGTTGTAACCCGGGGGCCAGGGGCTCAGTTTGAGCAGGAAGATTTCCCTTGTCAAAAAATATGGTGCGAGCGTCGAGGGGCACATTTTGATTGAGAAAAAACGGTATGCACCGGTGGGGGGATCAACAATAATTATTTTTCAGAAGTGCGAATTCAACAACAACAACAACAACAACAACAACAACAACAACAACAACAACAACAACCATTTTAAGGCTGTACGCTCTTACTTGCCCGCGAGTCATTCAACACGTATACCCTACACCCTCGATGCCCGCCCTCTTCGTCTTCGATCACACCCCTTTCGGGGGGATTATTTCTCTTTGCTGGGGCCGGCGGGCTTAGACGTACGGGCAAACCGGAACGGGCGGACAATCCTTCGGGGGCGTACATCTCTCTGCCCGCCATTGGAATTGGCGCGGGCCCTGCAAGAGGAGGAGGGGAAGAACGAGGGAGAGTGGGAGGAAGGGGAGGGGGAAGGACGAAGGAAGAGGGAAGATACCACGTTGTGAAGGCGTCCTTGGCGCGTGCGTGGTTCCTGAGCGCCGAAACGCAATTCCAGAATAATTTGTGAGGACGTCGCACGCGAGAGCGCAGTCCTGAGTACATTGTGAGGAAATCTCGGGCGGGAGCGGGGGCCCTGACTAAGTTGCGAGGAAGTCTCAAGCGGGAGCGCCGTTCCTGAGCAAATTGCACGGAAGTCTCAGGCGGGAGCGGGGGTCCTCACTAAATTGCGAGGAAGTCTCAGGCGGGAGCGCCGTTCCTGAGTCAATTGCGCGGAAATGTAAGGCAGGAGCGGGGGTCCTGAGTAAATTCGAAGAAGTCTCAGGCGGGAGCGCCGTTCCCACGTAAATTCCACGGAAGTCTCAGGCGGGAGCGGGGGTCTTGATTACATTGCGAGGAAGTCTCAGACGGGAGCGCCTTTCCTGAGTAAATTGCGCGGAAGTCTCAGGCGGGAGCGGGGTCCTGAGTAAAAATCGAGGAAGTCTCAGGCGGGAGCCGTTGTTGTTGTAGCCCGGGGGGCAGGGGCACAGTTTGAGCAGGAAGACTTTCCTTGAGAAAAAACAAGGTGCGAGCCCCGGGGGTGGCACTTCAATCGAAAAAATCAATGTGCACCGGCGGGGGGGGATCAACAATAATTATTCTTCAAGAATGAGAGTTCAACAACAACAGCAACAACAACAACAACATTGAACGAACTTCTGCCCATGTTTGGAGCATTGTCTGATTATTTTGTTCGTCGAAAATTGGCCTGTAGGGGGGGCATGCCCGACCTAAGAGTAGACTCAGGGGGGACGCATCGGCCCCCAATCGCCAACTGGTTGCCGATGGGTGCCCGATGGTCCACCCCGCCCAGGAGCGTGCGGATTCGATATCGGGGGGGCCTCTCGCCGATCTCTCGGCCGTGCATCGCCGATTGTAGATCGATGTCTCCACCCCCCTGAGCCACTGTTGAAAGAAAAATGTTGGCACCATTTCGGGTTGAGCTGCGAATCGGATGGCACTGCTGCTCCCCTGCGCCCCCGACTTTAATATTGATAGTTGTGACATCTCCCGGGGGCCTTCGACAAAAATAAAGATACATCCCATTTCAGCGTGCGCGTCCGCTCTCAATGTTCAGGTCGGGGGCGGGGGGGTCGTACCATCAGTTGTCGTGCCGCCCAGGTGGTGCAAACTTGTTTCTTTCAACCGCAGCACCCCCTCTCGTTGCGCCTCGGAGCCCCCCCCCCCCCCGAGAAAGGAACTTCAGCTCCGCCAGCACCCTCGTGAACGGGAAGGCGATCCTCGACATGGTGAGGGTGCAGGCCGCCGCCTGGCCGGCGGGAGCCGATCTGCTGCCCCCCGGCTCGTTGTCCACTGAGGGCGCTTTCTCTTCGGGAGCTTAGGCAGCCCGCAGCCCGCTCATGTCTTGGGTCTTGTCGGCGGCGAGCGAGGGGGGGGAAGTGCGAAGGAGAAGGCCTCCTCAGGAAGCGGCGGGGCCTCTCAGAAGGCCTCCTGCCTTTGAGAGGTTTCCTGCGTCCTCGGAGAATGCTCAAACAAATTCTCAGAAGGCAAGGAGGTCTCCGAGCCGTCTGACAAGGCCCGCCCCTTCTCGCTTCCCCCCCCCCAGGCTCTCCGCCGGTCTCCCGCACGTCTGCCCTCAGCCCTGAGATCGCCAACAACCTTCCCCCGCCGCGTAGGAGGAGGTGGAGGAGGAGGCGGAGGAGGAGGATCAGGAGGGGAAAAAACACACAGACACAATTAATCGTAGATTCCCAGGAAAATATTGGAAAATATGGGAAGTGGGGGGGGGAAGACAAAAGCCCAGAAAATATTGGAACATATGGGGAATGTTTTTATTTGTGTGTATTTATTTATGTGTCCTGGAGCCTCTTCAGAGGAGGAGCAGCAGAAGGAGGAAGAGGAGGAGGAGTCTTCCTCCTCGCCCGCGTCCTCGTCCCGCCTGGGGGAGGGGTGCGAGGGCGGTCCTGTGGTGGGGCCACCTACGGATCCCCCGGAGTCCTTGGCATCGCTCGGACGTGTGCACGTTATGGTCCGGGGAGGACCACAGAGTTATGTCGGGCGTGTCCCCCATACAGGGGGATTTTCGACGAAAAAATAAAAATACCCAAAAACAAATTCCGAAGAGGTCAAAAAATACTCCAAAAATAGTCCCCAGACTATTTTTGGAGCATTCTTGGACAATTTTTGGTGTGTATTTTTTTTTTCGTCGAAAATCCCCCGGTGTCGTTTCCGGCGGCGGCGTCGTCGCTCACGGGGCCGTGCCTTGTCGCCATGGAAGGACAAATCCACCACCGCGGCCACGCGGGCCGGCACCCGCGGCGCGACGCGACGTCGCAGCACCTTGGAACGTCCCCAGTGCACCCAGAGCAAGAGGAGCCCAAGCGAACGCGCACGCGTGGCACGGGGCGCGGGCCACATGCCGCTTCGCCCGCGCGGCCAGACTTTGTCATCACGACGCCGCGCGTGCCGCCACGCCACGCCCGCCCGCGCGGCCGCTGGCTAACAGGCACCCCTCGCGCCCGTGCCAGCTTGGAGGGCGAGGGCGCGGCGGCGGCGCCGACGCTGCCAGCGTCCAGCTGGCGTCGCGCCGCCCGCCGCCAGGGCCCCCTATAATCCAGGACGGCATTGCTAACCAGGATCTTGAACGCTGCAGCTGGAGAGGGCAGGGAAAGGAGAGAATGTTTCGACCCACAGCTGTAATTTTTCTCCAGCGCGCCAGCGTCCTGGCTTATCAAAGACCCCGCGTACGAGGCCTTGACAATCGTGGGCCGCCCGCCTGGGGAAGGTGGCGCGTCGAGCACAGGCCAACACTGCTCGGGTGAAGATCGCATTGGTGGTGGAGGGAGGTGTGAATGTGGAAGTCGTGGCGGCACTGGCAGTCGTAATTGTAGTGGCGGTGCTTGTGCTAATGGTAGTTGCTCTGAGACGTGATTGCAGCAGCAGCAGCAGCAGCAGCGCCGGCATTGGCAGTAGCTACAGCATGTTTAAAAGAAAATCTGTACGCTTCGCGTATCCCCACCAGCCCATCTCACAGCAGCAACTCTTGCGAAGCATGCCGACAGTCGTGTATTTCAGGCGTGTGTCCGCTTGGGCCCGCATATCTCCCCTGTTCCTCCTTCCTCCCGCCTCCTTGTACATCCTCCTTGTGGGGGGAGCGGGAGAAGGACGAGGCGGAGGAGGAGGGAGAGAAAGCGCTCCTCGTGATTTGAGTCGTTTGGGGTTTCTCGTCCTGGTGTGAGTCGTTCGGGCCCTTCTTCCTGGTGTGAGTCGTTCGGGCTCTTCGTGGTGTGAGTCGTTCGGGCTCGTCGTCCTGGTGTGAGTCGTTCGGGCTCCTCGTGGTGTGAGTTGTTCGGGCCCCTCATCCTGGTGTGAGTCGTTCGGGCCCCTCCTCCTGGTGTGACTCGTTCGGGCTCCTCGTGGTGTGAGTCGTTCGGGGCCCGCGTCGTGGTGTGAGTCGGTCGGGCTCCTCGTGGTGTGAGTCGTTCGGGCGCCTCGTCCTGGTGTGAGTCGTTCGGGCCCCTCCTTGTGGTGTGAGTCGTTCGGGCACCTCGTTGTGTGAGTCGTTGGGGCCCCTCGTCCTGGGGTGAGTCGTTCGGCCTCCTCGTGGGGCCTCTTGGGGGCCTCTTCGGGCCTCTTGGGGGCCTATTGGGGGCATCGTCCTTCCTTGTGTGAGTGCCTCGGGCCCCTCCTTGTGTAGGAGTCGTTGGGGGCTCTCGTGGTGTGAGTCGTTCGGGCCCCTCGTGCTTGGTGCGTCGTTCGGGCTCCTCCTCGTGTGTGAGTCGTTCGGGCTCCTCGTGGTGTGAGTCATTCGGGCCCGTCGTCCTGGTGTGCGTCGGTCGGGCCCCTCCTTGTGTGTGAGTCGTTCGGGCTCCTCGTGGTGGGAGGTGTTCGGGCCCCTCGTCCTGGTGTGAGTCGTTGGGGCGCCTCCTTGTGTGTGAGTCGTTTGGGCTCCTCGGTGTGTGAGTCGTTGGGGCCCTGTGTGAGTCGTTTGGGCTCCTCGTTGTGTGAGTCGTTGGGGCCCCTCGTCCTGGGGTGAGTCGTTCGGTCTCCTCGTGGGGCCTCTTGGAAGCCTCTTGGAGGCTCTCGGGGCCTCTTGGGGGCCTCTTGGACGTCTCGTGGGGGCCTCTTGGGGGCCTCTTGACGCGTCTTGGGGCTTCTTGGGGGCCTCGTGGGGGCCTGGTGGGGACCTTTTGGGGGTCTCTTGGGGCCTCTTGGGGGCCTCGTCCTTCCTTGTGTGAGTGCCTCAGGGCCCTCATTGTCTGTGAGTCGTTCGGGCTCCTCGTGGTGTGAGTCGTTCGGGCCCCTCGTCCTGGTGTGCGTCGTTCGGGCCCCTCCTTGTGTGTGAGTCGTTCGGGCTCCTCATGGTGTGAGTCGTTCGGGCCCCTCGTCCTGGTGTGAGTCGTTCGGGCGCCTCCTTGCGTGTGAGTCGTTCGGGCTCCTCGTGGTGTGAGTCGTTCGGGCCGCTCGTCCTGGTGTGCGTCGCTCGGGCCCCTCCTGGTGTGTGAGTCGTTCGGGCTCCTCGTGGTGTGAGTCGTTGGGGCCCCGCGTCCTGGGGTGAGTCGTTCGGCCTCCTCGTGGGCCTTTTGGGGGCCTCTTGGAGGCTCTCGGGGCCTCTTGGGGGCCTCCTTGTGGTCTCTTGGGAGCCTCTTGGGGGCCTCGAGAGGCGTCTTGGGGGTTCTTGGAAGCCTCTTGGAGGCCTCTTGGGGGCCTCTTGGGGCCTCTTGGGGGGCCTGTTGGGGGCCTCGTCCTTCCTTGTGTGAGTGCCTCGGGCCCCTCATTGTGTGTAAGTCGTTCGGGCTCCTCGTGGTGTGAGTCCCCTCCTTGTGTGTGAGTCGTTCGGTCCCCTCCTCCTGGTGTAACTCGTTCGGGCTCCTCGTGGTGTGGGTCGTTCGGGGCCCGCGTCGTGGTGTGAGTCGTTCGGGCTCCTCGTGGTGTGAGTCGTTCGGGCGCCTCGTCCTGGTGTGAGTCGTTCGGGCCCTTCCTTGTGGTGTGAGTGGTTCGGGCTCCTCGTGGTGTGAGTCGTTGGGGTCTCTCGTCCTGGTGTGAGTCGTTCGGGCTCCTCGTGGGGCCTGTTGGGGGCCTCTTGGAGCCTCTTGGGGCCTCTTGGGGGCCTCTTGGGGGCCTCTTGGGGGCGTCTTGAGGGCCTC
>CAUYUJ010012510.1:0-15942 GCA_963575745.1 Prorocentrum cordatum | reverse complement strand
GCAGAGGGCCAGCTGGCTCCGACGGCGACCGCAACTCAGATGGCGTCAGCCGCAGCCGCCGACGTGGCCGCTGCGAGGCGCGCAGCGGGCACACCCGCCGACGGCTGTAGCAGTCGCAGCACCGCCCGCGCATTCTCCCGGCGCAGGGAGACTGAGAGTCGCTGGGCGTCCCGGTCTGCCACTGCGGCAGCTTCCTCCCCGGTGGCGTTCGCCACCCGCTTGGCCAAGATCGCGAAAGCTCTCCTGGCTTCGCGCCCCTACCCGCCGCCGTGGGCCTCCACCACCATAGGTATGAAGGTGAAGCTCTGCGCCGCGCACTGGCGTTCGGTGTCCAAGCGTTGCCGTTTGAACTCCTCGTACCTCTCCGTGGCCGCGCTGGGGGACGCGGCAGACGCGCCGAGGAGGTCGCCGCGCATGCCAGAAGTGGCCGCGAAGTCCCAGGCCGCTGGCACCCCGTTGCGCCACCTGGGCAGGTAGACGTCCGCGGGGCGCCTGTCGCCTGCGTCCAAATCTGGGCCGTCCTGCTCGCCGCCTGGTGGCCCTTCGTTGGCTGCGCGCGGCGGGAGGAGTCCTGGCCGCTCCAGCTCCGCCTTCGCGAAGCCGGCTGCTTGCGCGTCGAAGAACCCCTGGTTCCGAAGCGCGTTGTAGCGCATTGTCCTGTCACCGCGGCAGGAGCAGGCAACCGCGTGGTCCAGCCAGACGTCCATCACTTCTCCGCAGGCGGGGCGGAAGTCCTCCTCCTCCTCCTCCTCCTCCTCCTCCTCCTCCTCCTCCTCCTCCTCCTCCTCCATTCCTTGTTCCAATAAATAAGCTCCCCTTGTCGCACCCCGAGGCCAATCTTTAAGGCGGGCCGGTCGTTTCGCCTGAGATTTCCTCACCAAGTCTGACCTTGAAGCTTAAACGTTGACAACAGCTTCACAGATGGAAGGCGGGTGGTTTTCAAAATGTGGCCCTCGCCTTAGCACCGCGTACATTCGTTTTAAACATTGGCAAGAGCTTCACGGATTGAGGGCGACCTATGTTCAAAATGTGGCCCTCGCCTGAACGCCGCGAATTCGTTTTTAAACATTCAAGAACTCCACGGATTAAGGAAGACCCGTGTTCAAAATGTGGCTCTCGCCTTAGCGCCGCGCGCATTCCTTTTTAAACACTTGCAACAATTCACGGATTGACGGCGACCCGTTTTCAAAATGTGGCCATCGCTTCAGCGCCGCGCACATTCGTTTATATTAGTCTATGATGTGGTAATTTAATGCAAGAACTTCACGGGTTGAGGGCGGTTCCTTTTCAAAATGTGGCACTTGCGTTACCGCCGCGCACATTCGTTTTAAAACTTTGCCAAGGTTTCACGGATTTCCATGATCAAAATACCAGAAATGGCGTTTTAGAAGGATTCTGGATTTTGCGGGTGCAACAGTTACGTTGGCTCGCGGTGTTGAAATCCCATCGCCAAGAGGCAGCAGTCAGGTTGACCCGTGGCGTTGGAATTCCGAGAACAATGTTTTGGCATGCTCCAGGATCTTCGAACGGTTGTCTTCCAAGGGGGCAGTTCTCTCAATGGAAATGAACCGTTGTAGGGGCATATGAAAGGGGAGCTTGGAGGGAGGGTTTATTCGAACATCGTTGATGACTCTTGGGTTTACACTGGTCCTCCTCCTCCTCCTTCTCCTCCCCTAGCCCTTTCGGCCCGAGACGGGAGTCGGGCGTCGCGGCGCGCACATCGAAGGGGCGCAGCGCCGCGGAGCGCGGATGGCGGCACAGGGCGCCGCGCTGTGCATGAAGTTCAAGTTCACTGTCGCGAGCGAGCTCCTCCCAGCCTCCCTGGGGCAGACGATCCGGAAATGTGCGACAGGGTTCCGAGGGGACCCCACACCGAGCTCTCGGTCGACGTGGAGGTCGTCGATGGCGGCTGCACAGCTGGGGCTTCAGCAGCGTGTTCAGCAAGGAGGAAGTGGGCTCGATGATCAGGGAAGCGGGCCACTTCAGGAAGATCGCCCGAACCAGTGTGAAGGAGAAGCAGGATAAGAAGCGCATCCCGATGGACAAGAGGAAGAGCTCGTTTCACGACGCCACGCAGGTGTCCCACTCTCCTCCCGGGAGGATGGTGTTCAACGGGGCGTGGCGCACGCTCCTGGGCCCCACCAACTGGGCGAAGAACGATGCGAACACGGAGCTCCGCTTCAACGCGTCTCGGGAGCACGAGCGGAGGTCTAACTCGTCAGTGCCCAGCTGGCTGGAGGACCAGGGCAGCACACTGGAGGTGATGCCAAGCACGTTGGAGGAGATGTCCAGCACGATGAAAGCTGGGAAGGAGACGCTGCAGGCGCTTCGCTTCCAGCCTCCTCCTCCTCCTCCTCCTCCTCCTCCTCCTCCTCCTCCTCCTCCTCCTCCTCCGGCGCAGTTCGCGCAGCAGGCGGAGGTCAAGTGGACGGAGGAGTGCCCCAGGTGGGAGTTCTCGCACGGGCGTGGCCTGCTGCTGGCGCTCCTCGGGGGCGCGAAGAGGGACAACCGGGTGCAGGAACAGGGGACTCGAAATCGGCGATCTGGACAGGATCTCGATGGGACCAGACGCGGCGGACAGCGGAGCTTCTTCATGGGCGACGAGGCCGAACCGCTGGTCGAGCCGCACTTCGAGGACGCGATGGGCCTCGGGCGAGTGCCGCTGCTGTCCTACGTGCAGGGGCTCAGCAGTCCGCCCGAGGACAATAACGAGGCGGTGGACTTCTTCGGCGAGGGCGCAGGGGAAGCGCAGAAAGAAGGTGGGCCGCCTCTCCCATTACCACAGCAAGAAAGGCTTTGGCTTCATAGCCCCCGCTGGCGGTGGGCCGCTTATCTTCGCTCATCGCACGGACTCGGGCGGCAGTCTGGAGAAGCAGGAGCCTGGGTCGGAGGTCTCGCTCCTCAGGAAAGGGGACGACCTCAGGGGCAAATACAAGGCTGTGCAGGTCCTTTGCTGCGACCATTGCTTCGATGACGGGGCTGGCGGCACAGAGTACTAGTGCGACGCGACGGACGTCTCGTCGACTGCGGCGCCTCCTCCTCCTCCTCCTCCTCCTCCTCCTCCTCGTCCTCCTCGTCCTCCTCCTCCTCCTCCTCCTCCTCCTCCTCCTCCTCCTCCTCCTCCTCTCGACTCGTACTAGTACTAGTCAGGGGAAGCAGAAGGCGCTTCGTCGACTGCGGCGAGGCGGGCACGGCCGTCGGCGACAGGGAGGCCGAGCTCCCTTCGCTGCCGGCTCGGGTCAGCCGCCCCGAGCTCGAGGCGTCTCTCCCACAGGCGGCGGGTGACCTGGCCCCGCGCGCCCTGGGTCTCACCAGGGGCTCCCAACTCCGCGCCTCGCGCTGCGCGGAGCGCGACGTGCGAGGAACCTCGCGCTCTCTCGCGCCGCCTCCCAGGGGAGAGGTGGAGGGCGAGGAGGAGTCGGAGCGCGAAGCGCGAAGCGCGAATAACTTCGCGCCCTCGAGGGCGCCCTTGTCTCATCCAGGAGGCCAAGACGGCCGTCGGATCGATGCAGCGTGAGCTGCCCAGCCAACGGCACCGTGGCTTGGCCCTGCACGGGTCGTGGTTGGACCCTCGCCCGGGCTGGTGCTCTCAGCCCTGTCGGGCGCCGCGCGTCGCGGCAGTTCGCGCGCCAGTGCAGGTCGTGGCTCGGCCGTCACATGGGCACCGTCTTCGGTGCCGCCGTCAGCGATGGCATCCTCTCCTTTTGCAAGCGAGAGCGTAACGGTCTGGACGCTGGTCGTGTCCAGGCACTCCACTCTTTCTGCAGCTGAGAGCGTTGACGGTCTGGACGCTCGCCGTGTCCAGGCGCTCACTCTGTCTGGTGCGGGTCGTGGTTCGGCTGACAGCCTTCGATTCGAACTTCGCCGCGGGATGCTGCCTCTGCCTCGCGCGGGCCGCGGTGCGGCGAGCGTGCAGGCAACATGTTCGCAACGGGATGCTGCCGCAGTTGGTGTTCCCGCGCGGTCCGAGGATCGACCTGCGCGCGGGCCTCTGCTGACGGTGACGCCGTAGCCTGGCATCGTTCGCCTCAGTGCGAGGGAGCTTGCTCCATTATCTGATCTCCTCCTCCTCCTCTTCCTCCTCCTCCTCCTCTTCCTCTTCCTCCTCCTCCTCCTCCTCCTCCTCCTCCCCCTGATCCTTCCTCCTCCTCCTTTTCCTCCTCCTCCTCCTCATCCGCCTCCTCATCCTCTTCCTCCTCCTCCTCCTTTTCCTTTACCTCCTGCTCCTCCTCGTGCTCATCCTCCTCCTCTTCGTCTTCTTTCGATTCGTATGCTTATTATGATTATTCTGATGCTCAGTAGTATTACTATTCGTATTATCAGTAGTAGTATCATTTGAGCTGATCTCAATCTTATTACTACAGTTAGTATGATTACCATTCGTATCATCACTATTCTTACTAGTGAAACTATAGCATGCGTAGTATTACTCTCATTATTGCTATTTCTGAGATTATGTGTTAGTAGTAATAGTATTATCCGCATTCGTACTGTTATTCGTCTTCGTCTTCGTCTTTTCATCTTATTCTTATCATTATCAGTTGTCTTCGTTTTCGTCTGCGTCCTCTTCTTCTTCTTCTTCCTCCTCCTCCTCATCCTCCTGCTCCTCCTCCTCCTCCTCCTCCGCCTCCTCCTCTTCCTCCTCCTCCTCCGCCTCCGCCTCCGCCTCCGCCTCCGCATCTCCGCCGCCTTCTCCTCCTCCTCCTCCCCCTGCCACCACCCTTTGCCCTTGTACCTCCCCCTTGCCCCTGTCCCTCCATTGTCCGCCCCCCGACATTGCCCCGCCTCGCAGGGGCGCCAGCCCGCGAGCTGGTGGCGGGAGAAGGCTCATCGCCTGGATGCGCCGGCCAGTTGGCGAAGGCCTCGGGGCGGGGTCGGGAGCGTCCAAAGCCTCCTCCTCTTCCTCCCCCTCCTCCTCCTCTTCCTCCCCCTCCTCCTCTCTTCTATTCTCGTTTCGTAGTATATTATTATTATTGATATTTTATTATTAATACCTATAGGACCACCCTGCGGGGTGATAAGGAGGTCAGGGGGGAGGGGGAACCAACGTCTCATCAATCGATTCGCTATCGCTCTCACAATCGGTCTCACATTCGATCTCAACCATCGATATTCACTATCGATCTCGCTATCGATCTCACTATCGATCTCACAATCGATCTCACAATCGAATTCACATTCGGTTCTCGCATTCGGTATCCTATCGATCCTCACTAGCGATCTCACAATCCAAATACGACGCCGACCCACCAATCGATTCTCACGACGACGTCGAGCAACATCGACATCATCACCATCATAGTCATCATCATCGGGACACCATCATCATCATCATCATCAACATCATCATCATCATCATCATCAACCCCATCATCGTCGGGACACCATCATGATCATCATCATCATCATCATCATCATCATCATCATCTCATCATCATCATCCTCAACATCGTCATCATCATCATGATAATCATCATCATCATCATCCTCATCATCATCATCATCATCATCATCGGGACACCATCATCGTCATCATCATCATCATCATCAACATAATAATCATCATCATCATCATCATGATCATCATCATCATCATCACCATCGGGACACCATCATCATCATCATCGACATCATCATCATCAACATCATCATCATCATCATCATCATTATCATCATCATCGGGACACCATCATCATCATCATCATCACCATCATCAACATCATCATCAACATCATCGTCAGCGGGACACCATCATCATCAACATCATCAACGTCATCATCATCACCACCATCATCATCACCATCATCACCATCAATCTACCCCCCCCATCAACATCATCGTCAGCGGGACACATCATCATCAACATCATCAACGTCATCATCATCACCACCATCATATCACCATCATCCCATATCACATCATCATCTCACAATCGATCTCACATTCGGTCTCACTATCGATATCACAATCGATCTCACAATCGACGTCATCATCATCATCATCTTCATCATCATGATCATCATCATCATCATCATCACCAACGACACCAACATCATCATCATCATCATCATCATCATCATCATCATCATCATCATCATCAGCATCATCATCATCATCACCATCATCATCATCATCATCATCATCATCATCATCATCATCATCATCAGCATCATCATCATCATCATCATCATCATCATCATCATCACCAATCATCATCACAATCATCATCACAATAATCATCATCATCATCATCATCATCACCTTCATCATCGTTTATTGATCATATAATCATCATCAACTTCTTCCTCGGGACCCGACGGGACACTGACGGGACACCGCGGGGACACCGGCGGGACACCGCGGGGCCCCGGCCGCCGAGGAATCATTTGGTCCGGGCCGCGCCTCAGCTGACCGGGACACACCAGCGGGACACCGCGGACACCGCGGGGCCCCGGCCGCCCGGAAGGGAATCATTTGTCCGGCCGCGCCTCAGCCACAGGAGACTTTCTCTCGCCCGCCCACGCAGCTTCGCCTCGCCCGCACGCACGGCACGCACGAACACGAAACCGAAATCGATTTCCTGGTAGGGGGGCTCTCCGTTCCACTTCGATCTCACCCCCTCACCTCCGATTATCATTATGTTCTTATTATGATTACTATTTCATGTTTCATATTACTCTTCTGCTGAATAGTACTACAAGTCGTAATAGTTGTGACATTAGTTTTCTTCATATTCTTAATAGTCCAACTAGTGTTGATATGATGGTTATTATTATCATTATTGTCTTGCACAAGCTGTCTAGAGCTCCGACCACTTTATGCCGCGCCCCAATGGAAGCCCCGCCCATTGCCCTCTCCGGGAGACCCGCCCATTGCCCCCTCCGCTATATCCCGCGTCGCACACCCATCTCCCCCCGCCCCTTTCCCCGCGTCCCCAGCGCCACAGTGGGACCCCCGCCCCTCCCCCCGCGTCCCCAGCGCCACAGTGGGACCCCCGCTCCGCGGCCCTCTGCCCCGAGCACCCCCGCGTCCCCAGCGCCCCAGTGGGAGCCCCGCCCATTGCCCCCTCCGCCACAAACGCTTTACTCCGCGTCGCACACCCACCTCCCCCCGCCCCTCCCCCCGCGTCCCCAGCGCCACAGTGGGATTCCCGCCCCTCCCCCGCGTCCCCAGCGCCCCAATGGGAACCCCGCCCATCGCCCCCTCCGCCACGAAAGCTTTATTCCGCGTTGCACACCCACCTCCCCCCGCCCCTCCCCCCGCGTCCCCAGCGCCACAGTGGGACCCCCGCCCTTCCCCCCGCGTCCTCAGCGCCACAGGGGGACCCCCGCTCCGCAGCCCTCTGCCCCGAGCCCCCCCGCGTCCCCAGCGCCCCAGTGGGAGCCCCGCCCATCGCCCCCTTCGCCACGAACGCTTTAGTCCGCGTCGCGACGCACACCACCTCCCCCACCTTCCTCCCCGCGTACCCAGCGCCCCCACGATCGTTCTCCCCTCCCCGCCCGCCCAGTGCACCCCGCCCCCCCTCCGCCCCGACCATTTTACCTCTGCGTCGCACCGCCCCCGCCGTCCCGCCCCCCCGAGACTTCTCCGACTTCTCGTCCCCTCTCTCTCTCCCCCTTTCCTCCTTCTCCTCTTCTTTTTCCTCCTCCTCTTCCTCCTCCTACTCCTCCTCTTCATCTTCCTCCTCTTCCTCCTTCCCACTCCGTGTTGTGCAAGAGCCACGGTACGCGTGCCACTTGTTAGTGGTAGTAGTATTACTCTTCTGAGTAATAATATTATTAGTGCCAGTATTCGCATGATTAGTATTATTATATTCGTACGATTGCATCATTTTATCATTGTCATCATCCATATGAGCAGCATTGATAATATGATCCGTTGTCGTACCATCCGTATTCGAATTCTTCTTCATAGAAATATGATTACCAGCATTAGCAGTATTAGTATTAGCATTGTTATGTGTACTATTAATACTATTAGTACGATTGCCAACATGATTATTAAACATCTTAACAGTATAAGTAGTTTCGTCTTGTTAGTATGGTCGTCATATTGCAAGTAATACTGCTTTTATGATGCATAATTCCTACTCTTCTTCTGAATCGTACTGGTATTATTAGGCTTATTGTGATATTATGATCGTATTCGTGTTCACTGTCATTACAAAAATGAATACCAATAGTAGATTCGCATTCTTACTCGTAGCATTAATCGTACTGTTTTCGTATATTCTTACTGAGATCATTCCTCTCATTACTCCTCGTCCTCATCATCTTCCTCCTCCTGAGTCGCCCGGACGCGCCAGCCAGCTGGCGGATACCTGGGAGCGGGTTCGGGTGCGTCCAAGAGGGAGGCGTCCAAGAGGGGGGTTCGCAGATCATGACCCGAGGCCTGTGCGAGTCCCTGGGTGGGGCCGAAAGGCGTGCTGAAAGAAGAGGGGGCCACGGGCCACGCGATCTGGGATATACCACGGCCCCCGCCATGATGTCCACCCGCCCTGATCATCACCTCCCTCTTGGCCGCCTCCGACGGATAGGCCTGAGATCCGGGAGCTGCTGCTCGCCTCGTGGCCTCTGGGGGCCCTCGCCGAGCTCCAGGACCGCCAAAACGACTCGGGATGAGAAGCTGGTCTGGGGGTGGTCGGGACGTCTGGTGGCCGCGCAGTAGACACTTTCGGACATCGCCATGTCTGGATATGCAGCAGCCGCCAGGCGGACACACGGACGGCGGAGACTCCCGTGGGACGGCCCTCAAGGGGATCGGCGGGGGCGCCTGGGCGTCAGCCCCACTTTGAGAAAACCGTTCGCCCCCGATCTGCGCAGCGGTTGGACATGTCCACGCAAGACGAGTGTGCGCGGCGCCGGAGATCCAGAGCCCCAATCCGAACACGATTCGCCGCCACGCGTGCAAGTGATGGGCATCTCAAGCTTCCAAAGCGCAGGCTGTCACGAATGAGGAAAAATCGCAAGCGTGACGCGCCCAACACCGCACCCCGATGGCACGCATATGGTGCCGCGGCGGGGAGGAGCGATCCGTCAGGCAGACGGGCGGAGGAGGTCTGAGAGCGCAGCGCAGCGAAGGGAACTCCGCAGCAGGGCTTGCAGCGGGCAGTGGGCGGGCGAGCGGCGCACCGGAGAGCCAACGAGGACCCAACACCACAGGACGGTTGGGAAACAGCCTCCTCCGCGTCCTCCTCCTGCCTCTCCCAGTGCCTCGACCCCTCCCTCACTGTTCAGTGGGGGGCCACTCGCAGACGCCGCAGTTTGGTCGGTGGTCCTCCTCCTCCGCGTCCTCCTCCTCCTCCTCGTCCTCCTTCTCCTCTTCTTCCTCCACCTCTCCATACCTCATCATCACCTCCAGCCCCCGTCGCCTTCGTCGCCTTCCACATCGTCCTTGTCGTTGTCATCATTCTCGAGCCGGTCGTGTCATCGTTGTCCGCGTCGTCCTCGCCCTCCTCATCGTCGTCCTTGTCCTCGTCGTCGTCCTCGTCCTCGTCGCCGTCGTCATCACTCTCGTCCTCGTCCTCGTCCTCGTCCTCGTCGTCGTCGGCCTCGTCGTCCTCGCCCTCCTCATCGTCGTCCTCGTCCTCGTCGTCGTCGTCGTCGTCCTCGTCCTCGTCCTCGTCGTCGTCGTCGTCGTCGTCTTCGTCGACGTCGCCATCGTCGTCCTCGTCGGGCGCCTTGGCCGAGCCGACGTTCTCCGCAGGCCGCCGGGGCGCCCAGGGGTCGTTCTTGCCCAGGGGGTCCTCGCGCGCCTCCGGAGGCGGAGCGGGAAGGAGAAGCGGAGCCGAGCTGTGGACGAAGTGCATGATCATCCTCTCCATCGATTTGTTAATTTTCCGGTTCAATTTCCTGTTCCTCTTCCTCCTCCTCCTCCTGATCATGATATCAGCACCACCACCACCACCACCATCGTCATCATCATCATCATCATCATCATCAGCATCAGCATCAGCATCAGCATCATCATCACCATCAGCATCAGCATCATCATCAGCATCAGCATCATCATCAGCATCAGCATCAGCATCATCATCATCATCACCATCATCAGCATCAGCATCAGCATCATCATTAGCATCATTATCAGCATTCATCATCATCAGCGTCAGCATCAGCATCATCATCAGCATCTTCAGCATCAGCATCAGCATCAGCATCAGCATCATCATCACCATCATCATCACCATCATCATCAGCAGCAGCATCATCGTCATCGTCATCGTCATCGTCATCGTCATCGTCATCGTCATCATCATCAGCCTCATGGTTGACATGATTACCATGATTCTGCTAATTCATATCCGCCGGCCTTGTGGGGCCACCAGGCTGTATGCCAGAGCTTCGCAGTTTCCTGTACCAGTTGCAGCTTCCAGTTTCCACTGTTACAGTTCTGCTTCTTGCTGCTTACTGTTCCTTATTGACTTCTTGCTGCTTACTGTTCCTTGTTGATGGACCGCGCGAGGGGGGGAGGCCCAAAACGGGCATTTTTACCACGGAGAAATCAAATTGTCTGAATGCTGGGGTGGGTAAAAATTAACACCCCTCACGCAGATCGGCGGGGTCAGGGTCCAAAAACACATGGGATTTGCCACATTTTTGAAATTCGGTGGCACCCCTCACGCAGATCGGCGGGGTCAGGGTGCAAAAACACATGGGATTTGCTACATGTCTCACATTCGGTGGCCCTCCTCACGCAGATCGGCGGGGTCAGGGTGCAAAAACACATGGGATTTGCCACATTTCTGAAATTCGGTGGCACCCCTCACGCAGATCGGCGGGGTCAGGCTCCAAAAACATATGGGATTTGCCATATCTCTGACATTCGGTGGCACCCCTCACGCAGATCGGCAGGGTCAGGGTCCAAAAACATATAGGATTTGCTACACTTCTAATTAAAATTCGGCGGCACCCCTCACGCAGATCGGCAGGGTCAGGGTCAAAAACACAGGGGATTTGCCACATGTCTGAAATTCGGTGGCCCTCCTCACACAGATCAGCGGGGTCAGGGTCCAAAAACACATGGGATTTGCTACATTTCTAAAATTCGGCGGCACCCCTCACGCAGATCGGCAGGGTCGGGGTCGAAAAACAAACAAGTCCCGACACTGCTTCACGGCGGCGCCCAGACCTCATGATTTCGCTTCTGCATCTCCCCTTCTCCGAGAGCGGGGGCCGGCGGCAGGGGGCGAAGCCCTAACGGAGAATTATCGTTCTCGGCATCGGCATCATTATCATGACCATCATTCTCAGCATCATTATCATTCTCAGCATCAGCAGCCTTCTTAGCATCAGCAGCCTTCCTTTTACTATAAATCAGCATGACCAGCATTCTTAGCATCAGCATCATTAGCATGACCAGCATGAGCAGCATGAGCAGCATCAGCATGACCAGCATTCTCAGCATCAGCATCATTATAATTATCATTCTCAGCATCAGCAGCCTTCCTTTTACTGCTTTGTCGGAGTGCGGTGCCCGGGCCCGTCTGGTGTGCCGCCCTGCCCGCCAGAGCGGCCCGGCTGGGGAACCTCTGAGCGGGGAGAAATCCGAGCCACTGCGGAGTATCGGATACTCGTGCGATTACCAACAACACAACTTGACCTTTGCTGGAAGCACAAACCATCGCACGGGCACTCTTGGAAACATGTCGGCGTTGCTGCTCCGCCCCGTCAGCCGCGTTCACCCCACCAGCAAGCCGTGGCACGCGGATCGGTGCCGAGTGGGCCCAGCCAAACACGCGGGAATTCCGAACGATGTCTGCACATCGCGCGGTCCATGATCATGTTCCCGTGTTCTCATCCGGGAGTCTTGTGAAGGCGTGCGCATCCAGGAGGAAGTGCCCATGATGGTCGATGCCACCTCATGTGAGCGTGTTAAGGAAGTGCTCCTCGTTGATCGTGTCCACAGGCATGTGTGCCCAGATGTGCCCCCCTTATTTCAACATCATGGAGATGCCATCCTCAAAGCGGTCAAAATATGTGACCCCATCCTGCCGCTGATGGGATGCGCCCGCGAATATGTGCGTTGACGCGCTCGTTCTGATGTCTCGCCTAGCAACAGGAGGCCCATGCCAGACACATGCTTACTTAACATCTTAACAGTCAACAGGCGATCGCGCAGCCAGTTGCACCCCGCGCGCAGCGCATTCTACAAGAACGATGCGTTCACAACTCTTCTGATAGTACCGGAGATGCGCTGCGAGCGGACAGGTCTGCAAGACCCTCGAGGAAGCCGCAGCTGGGGCCCTCTCTGTAGAGGCCCCTCCAAATGGGGTCAGAGTAGATGGGGTCGAAGGATTGCGCAGCATCGCCCACGCATCGACAACGTCGACGACGCATCGGCGACGTCGACGCGGAGAAAACCGGGCCCCATCTGAAGCAGCATCGCCGACGCACTGGGAATGCGGCGCGATCCTCCGAAGCCATCTGTCTGCGCCGAGAACAGCACAACCCACCCGCAGCCAAGACCCCCACTCCCGACCTGGTGATCCGGGGGGTACTGGCTGACTACCTACCAGACCACCCCAACCCAACCCGAAGACCCGGATTTCGGGTTGGGGGGGGTAAGGGTTCCACGTGTGTTTTTTCAAGGTTTCCCGACCCCCCCCCACTGGAAATCGAGGGTAAATCTGAGCCTTCGGGTTGGGTTGGGGTGGCTTGGTGGGTGGTGACTGGCTGGGGGCGGGGATGATTTTACAGGGCTCTTGAAAAAAAACACCCCCACCCCCAGCCAGGGCCCTTTGGATCACCAGGTCGGGAGTGGGATAGGGGTGGGGGTGGCTTGTGCTGTCCCGATGTGCGGACCCCGTCTGGGAGGCCTGGAACCTGTTGTCGGCTACAAGCAACAGTGACCCTAGACAAGAGTGACCTCTAGTGCGCGGCCAAGGGGGGGCCTTTGGGGGGGATACCACCAGGCGCGCAAGCCGCTGCCATAGCATCCCATTCAGCAATCGGGGGCCCCTTGAGCCCGCACAAAAGGTCTCTCTCACGTGTAGTCGATGTTGACGCGGCAGCCTGGGACCGCAGCGGGGGCTCACTCACGCCGCCCTGTCCTTTATCTGGTCCTCTACCAGGGAGGCGCCAGCTTGCCCTGAAATCCTGGCGCTGCAAATGTTTCGCACCGGGCGTTTTTGCTCGTGGTCGGGCCCGGGAGGCCCTCCCAACTCGATCGGGCTCGAAGAATGAAGCGGAAAGATAGGGTCTGGGGCTCCGGGCGTGATGTTTCGCGATGTTGTATCTTGTTCGCATCACCAGATCGCAGGGTGTCCCGCCATGCGAGCTCCTCGGCCAGCGTCGCCGTCTGCTTGTCGTCGATCTTTTTCTTCTTCGTCGTCGTCGCCGCCTACGTCGTCGTCGCCATCGTCGTCGTCGTCGTCGTCGTCGTCGTCGTCGGGCGCCTTGGCCGAATTGCCGTTGTCCGCGGGCCGCCTGGACGCCCAGGAGTCGTCCTTGCCCACGGGGTCCTCACGCGCCTGAGCAGGCGGGGCGCGCAAGAAGAGCTAAGCTGAGCTGGGGAGCTCCTCCTCCTCCTCCTCCTCCTCCCTCCTGTTCCCGCCTGCTCGTCCTCTCCCTCTTCCTCCCCCTCATCCCTCATCCTTCCTCCTCTTCCTCTTGCTCCTCTTCCCCCTCCTCCTTCCTCACTGCCTGCCTGCCATACAATCCTCTCTCACTACTTCCCTCCCTCCTCGTTCCCCCCTTTTCATTTCCCCATCCGTGCTCCTTGTGCATAACTCTCCCCACCTGTAGACCGGGCCAGGAGGTTCGCTGGAGGCTTCCCTGCGCTTCACGATCCTGAAATTGAAAGATCTGCAGACCGAATCAAAATTGATGGCTGGTGGATTTCAAGATGGGGTTTTCGCCGTAGCGCCACACACGCACACACACACACACTCGGCTAAACCGTGCAACAGCTTCGAGGGTGGAGGGCTGGTCGATCTCAGCACGCACGTCCTAAAAAACTACAGCACCTCCAATGATGGGGGGCCCGTGGCTTTCAAAATTGGGCTCTCGCATTAGCGCGGCGCACATTCGTCTGAAAAGCGTGCAAGCATCGTAAGGACGCAGGACGGCTCCTGTCCAAAATGAGGTCGTCGCTTGATGGTTCCTCACAGCTGAAAACATACAATCAGGTCGGGCATGTCCTCCTGCAGGCGGACTTCGCACGAGAAGTGAAGCCTGCTCCAAAAGTGTTCAAAACTGGTCCGAACCGAAGAGGCGTGCAGCCTTTGGCCGCTCCCTTTGGAGAGCGGGGCCGTCGCCAGGCACGTCGCCGAGCTCTGTGATCCAACACTGTCGCACGCAGGGCGGCTCCTATCCTTGTGTTCCATAACAGCTCCTACAGCTCCTGAACTCAAAGACCTCCAGAATTAGCTCAAAAGTATCAAAAACATAGTTTGTGATATTTTTATAAAATTACCAAAACATAGAGAATCCGCGCTCGAAAATTAGGATTTTCATTTTTAGGTAGGAGTCTCGCCCGAGGCTTCCCCCAAAAAAGGCGTGCCGCCGCGGGCCGCTCTTTGGGGAGAGCGGGGCAGTCGCCGGACGCGCCGCCGAGCTCCGTGATCCAACAGCGTCGCACGCCGGGCTGAAGAGGCCCTGGGACACACAAATAAATACACCTCACGAGGATCGTGGCCTCCGAGGGGGGAGCCGCAATCGACTACCCCCCAAGAGCCCCCCAAGAGGCCCTGGGGGCCTCCAAAACGCCGCCAAGGAGCCCCAAGAGACTCCCAAGAGGTCCCCAAGAGGCCCCCAAGAGGCCCTAAAGAGGGCTCCAGGGCCGGCGGCATGAGCGAAGCGATTAAATAAATACACACACTAAGAACAGGATTCCCCATATGTTTCTGGCGTTTTCTGGGTTTGGGTCTCCCCCCCCACTTCCCATCTCTTCCCTCATTCTCTGGGGAATCGACCACTGATCGTGTCGGTGTGTGTTTTCCCCTCCCGAAAGCCCATCTCTTCCCATATTCTCTGGGGAATCGACAACGAATCGTGGCTGTGTGTGTTTCCCCTCCTGAAAGGCGGCGTCTTTCCGAGGCGTGGCCCTCGCCTGCACGACAGCCTCACAGCGGGGCCGGTCTTTGCAGGGAGGGGGGCGCTTCGTGTTGCGAGAGAGGGGAGGATTGCAAAAAAAAGGATTGCAAAAAAAACGAAGGATTGCAAAAACAGGATTGCAAAAAAACCTTAGTTTTTGTTGCAATCCTTCGTTTTTTTTGCAATCCTTCGAACAAGTTTTTTTTTGCTATTCTTTGCAGGGGGGGCGCTTCGTGTTGCGAGAGAGGGCACCCACGACGGGACTGTGGGCGGGAGGGCGTGTCGCACCGTCGTGGCTGCAGTGGGCTTGCTCTGGTCTCTCCTGCTCCTGCTCCTGCTCCCTGCTCCTGCTGGCCCACCCCCTCCTCCTGCTTCTCCTCCTCCCCCTCCTCCTCCTCCTCCTCCTCCTCCTCCTTCTTGTCCTCCTCCTCTTCTTCCTCCTCCTCCTCGTTCAGCCTTCCCTCCTCAACGCGTGCAACGCGTGCAGCTCCGCGCGCGCAGGACCGCAGGACCTCGCGAGCGCGCGAGGGAAGGCAGGTGGAGAGGACGGGTCCCAAAGGAGGTCTGTGGAAATTTGGGGCACTGGTGCGTCCTGACAGAGTCTGCCCGCTTCTGCTTGGGCCTAGGACGCTGAAATCTGGGCGCTGCGACTTTTTCACGCCGGGGGTTTTCGCCAAGTTCGGGGCCCCGGGGCCGTCACAGATCGATCTGGCGACGCTCGAAAAATGCCGCAGGAAGTTGGCACGCATCATCACCATCATGCCCTCCTGCTCCTCTGAATCTCATCGCTCTCGTGCGTAAAGGCGGCTAGACACCGGGTCTTGAGATCCGCCGTCACGAAAGTGTGCAACACCGCTCGAAGCCCATCTCCACCTCCCCCTCCTCCTCCTCCTCCTCCTCCTCCTCC
>CAUYUJ010012509.1:0-10000 GCA_963575745.1 Prorocentrum cordatum | reverse complement strand
AATCACCCGAAGAGAAAGAGAATGCACAAGCAGGATCGGCACATGTTGCAACCCTGAAAATGCGCCGACCCTGTCGGCGCGCGAAAGAAGCTGCCCCAGTTGACTCGTCGTCGCCGTCGCCGTCGCCGTCGTCGTCGCCGCCCCCCCTTTCCCGAAGAGGCTGTTGACGCTGTTCCATTTGACTCGTCGTTCGCCGCTCTTCCTCATTTTTTCCTCGGCGCGCCAGCCAAGGCGAAATCGAGCAACGTCGCAATTGCTTCGAAGGGAAGCCCCTTCCCTTTCATCCCTTCCCCGCCAGCGGCGGGGGGTCCCAGGGAGCGGTCCTAGGGGGGTCCCGGGAGGGCCCCGGGTCAGAGTACCATCCGCCCAGAGTGGCCCCGTGCTCGAAAAAGTCCCCAGATGGGCCAAGAGCCCCCCGAGAGGCCCCCAAGACCGTCCAAGAGGACCCCGAATCGCCGAACGATCGGTCCAAGACGTCTTGACGGCCTCCAGACGGTTCCAGAAGCCTGCACGACGCTCCAAGAGGCATGGAGGAGCACTCCCAACAGAGCCCCAAGAAGCAATCCCCAAATTGTTTAAGGATTTCGGCGTTCTCGCCTTTTCCAGCTTCCGACACCCCAAATCGGCCCAAGAGGCCCCGAAGATCGCCCAAACACGCTTCCAGGGGGGTCCCGAAACGGCCCAAGAGAGCCCGAAGACGGTCCCCCCCCCGGCCCCGCGGGCCCGCCCGTGGGCAGCAGGGCAGGGGGGGGAGAAGTCCTTGGAGGGGGTCCCAGGTCAGCCGGGGTCCCAGGGGAGGTCCTGCCTTCAGGGTCGGCGGCACCGGCCATACGGGCCTTCACGATAGGAAAACCATGATCTCCGAGTGACCCGTGGCCCATCGACGGCCGCGACGCGCAGGGCGCGCCCACCGCCCCTCGGCGGGCCCTCGGCGGCCCTCGGCTCGGCGGGCCCTCGGCGGGCCCTCGGCGGGCCCTCGACGGACCCTCTCAGGAAGGCCAGGGTGGCAGCTGGCGCGGCAGCAGCGGGGGGAGGCCTGCGAGGCGACGCTCGCGGGGCAAGCGCTGCAGCAGCCGGTGCAGCCGCGCTAGGCGGGAGCGGGCGCCTCAAACGGTGCCGCCGCCGCCCCCGTCCCCGTCGCCGTCCTCCCTCATCCTTCCTCATCCTCCTCCTCCTCCTCCCTCCTCCTCCTCCTCCTGTTCTTCCTCCTCCTCCTCCTCCTCCTCCTCCTCCTCCTCCTCCTCCTCCTCCTCCTTTTCTTCCTCCTCCTCGTCCTCCTCCTCCTTTTCTTTCCTCCTCCTCCTCCTCCTCCTCCTCCCCTCCCCCTCCTCCTCCTCCTCCTCCTCCTCCTCCTCCTCCTAACCCTCCTCCTCCTCCTCCTCCCTCCTCCTCCTCCTCCTCCTCCTCTCCTCCTCCTCCTCCTCCTCCTCCTCCTCCTCCTCCTCCTGGAGTGCCATCGGAATGAGCCCCCGCTCGAGACTTCCCCGCAATTTCCTCACGAATGAAGCCCACACTGGAGACATTCTCACATGTTTGCTCACAGACGAAAGGAACCAGTACAATTACTCTACCGAAGTTCCCCACATCAGGACGTGAAAGGCTCTGTGGGATCAATGGCTTTCATATCGACTAAATGAACGAACGGCCCCTGGGAGGCGAGAGCGACGAGGCTGATACTAATGATGATAATGCTGATGATGCTGATGATGATGATGATGATGATGATGATGATGGTGATGGTGATGGTGATGGTGATGGTGATGGTGATGGTGATGGTGGTGATGATGATGATGCAATGATGATGGTGATCACAATGAGAATGGCGATGATGATGATTATGATGATGAATATAATGTTCATAATGGTGATGATGATGATGATGATGATGATGATGATGATGATGATGATGATGATGATGACGATGATGATGATGACGATGACGACGACGACGACGACGACGACGACGACGACGACGACGACGACGACGACGACGACGAAGACACGCGGAGGGCAGAGGCAGGGACAGAAGGGAAAGAACAGAGGAGGGGGAGGAGGAAGGAAGGAGTGAGGGAGACGCGGGGCGCTGTCTCTTCAAAACGAAGACCCAACACCAGAAGATGGTTGGGAACAAAAACCGACTCAGGATCACAGACGAAAGGAGCCCATGCAAAAACACATGGCTGCAGCTCACGGGCGAAAGGAACCGGTATAAAGCCAGATGGCCTTGGCTCACTGGCAAAGGGAACCCATCTAATTATCCTGGCGAAGGCCCCAACCAGATGCACACGTGAGTACCGTCGTTGCGGGTATTGCCTTCGGGGGATCTATTTCTTTATGGGGCCATGAAGCATGCGAACCGTATGCCGATCTGGGGCGGGGCCGCCATGTGGGCGCTGCCACTGGTGCTTTAGGCGGAACGCACTAAGGGCCGCGAAAAGTGTGAGAGGTGCGCCGCCATGGGGTGGGGCCACCACTGGGGCCTTCGGGAGCTCCCTAAAGGGCAACAAAACACTGTAATGGGTGCGGGACACGCATGCGAGCACAGCCACCTGGGCCTTCGGTGGAGCTCCCCATGTACGGGGTGGGGGGAACGCATGCGAACACCACCACTTGGGCCTTCGGTGGGCTGGGTGGGAGGTGGCGAATGCGGGCGGCCCCATTGTGGCCTTCGGTGGAGAGCTCCCTATGGGGCCACGAAGCGTGTGAGGGGTGTGCTGAAACGGGTGATGATGATGATGATGATGATGATGATGATGATGATGATGATGATGATGATGATGATGATGATGATGATGATGATGATGATGATGATGATGATGATGATGATGATGATGATGATGATGATGATGATGATGATGATGATGATGATGATGATGATGATGATGATGATGATGGTTGTGATAGAGGAGGGAGGAGGAGGAGGAGGAGGAGGAGGAGGACGAGGAGGAGGAGGAGGGAGGAGGAGGAGGAGTGAGAACGCGGGGCGCTGTCTCTTCAAAACGAGGACCCAACACCACAGGATGGTTGGGAAAAATAGCCCGCAAGCCGCGACGGAGATGAGACGAAGGAGGGGGCGCGCAAACTCCGAGTAGCACACGCGGTATAGCCTTCTGCCACGAAAACGTGTGAAGTGTGTGTGTGTGCCGACATGAGTCGGGAGGACACCTGCGAACGTCGCCATTGGGGCCTTCCGTGGAGAGCTCCCTTTGGGGCCACGAAACGTGTGAGGTGTGTGCCGAAATTGGGCGGCGGTGCCATGCGAACTTTCCCACTGGGGCCTTCGGCGGAGCTATGGGGCAACAAAACGTGTGAGGGGTGTGCCCGAATGGGGCGGCTGAGCCATGCGAACTGGCCAGCAGAGGCATTCGGCGGAGCTCCCTGTGGGGCCACGAAACTTGCGAGGGGTGTGCCGCAATCGGGCGGCGGTGCCATGCGAACTGTCACACTGGGGTCTTCGGTGGAGCTCCCTATGGGGCCACCAAGCGTGTGAGGGGTGTGCCGAAATGGGGCGGCGGTGTCATGCGAACTTTCCCACTTGGGGCTTCGGTGTAGCTCCCTATGGCGCCACGAAACGTGCGAAGGGTGCGCCGAAATCGGGCGGCGGTGCCATGCAAACTTTCCGACTGGGGCTTTAGCTGGAGCTCCCTGTGGGACCACTAAACGTGTGAGGGGTGTGCCCGAATGGGGCGGCGGTGCAATGCAAACTTTCCCACTGCGGCCTTGGGTGGAGCTCCCTGTGGGGCCACGAAACGTGTGAGGGGTGTGCCGAAATTGGGCGGCGGTGCCATGCGAACTTTCCCACTGGGGCCTTCGGTGGAGCTCCCTGTGTGGCCACGAAACGTGTGAGGGTGTGCCGAAATTCGGCGGCGGTGCCTTGCGAATTTTACACTTGGGCCTTCGGTGGGGCTCCCTATGGGGCCACGAAGCTCGAAACGTGTGAGGGGTGTGCCGAAATCGGGCGGCGGTACCATGCGAACTATCCCACTGGGGCTTTAGCTGGGGCTCCCTATGGGACCACGAAACGTGTGAGGGGCGTGCCGAAATTGGGGCGGCGGTGCCATGCGAACTTTCCCACTGTGCCCTTAGGTGGAGCTCTCTATGGGGCCACGAAACGTGTGCGGTGTGTGCCGAAATAAGGCGGCGGTGCCATGCGAACTTTCCCACTGGGGCCATCGGTGGAGCTCCCTATGGGGCAACGAGACGTGTGAGGGGTGCGCAGAAATTGGGCGGCGGTGCAATGCGAACTTTTCCATTATGGACTTAGGTGTAGCTCCGCATGGGGCCGCGAAACGTGTGAGGGGTGTGCCGAAATTGGATGGGCATGCGGAGAACAGAGGCAGGGAGGGGAGGAGGGAGGAGGAGGAGGAGGAGGAGGAGGAGGAGGAGGAGGGGGAGGAGGGGGAGGGGGAGGAGGAAGGAAGGAACGCGGGGCAATGTCTCTTCGAAGCGAGGACCCAACACCACAGGATGGTTGGGAAAAACACCCAAGATCGCCCCATGACGGCCCAAGAAAACGACCCGAGAGGTTCCAAAGAAGGTTCCAAGAGGGTGCCCAGACGGGGGACCCGAACAGCCAGTTCGAGCCCTCGGCCCTAGCTCCCCAGGAGGCCCCAAGGGGCCCCCAAGAGGCCCTTTCATGCGACCCCCCAGAAGGCCCCAAAACTGGCCCCAAGAGGCCCCCGCGAGCGTTCCGAAGAGACCCAGGCCAAAGGCCATCAGATATATGGTGTAATCCATGTGCAAGACTTGTATATCGTAGCCCCCCGCAGTTGCGGCGAGGACGTCGGCAGCCTGCGAGGCTCTGGGCAGGGTCGGCCGGCCGCAGGCGCCTAACTCTTACAAGTTGTACACAAAGCCGGCCGCAGGCACCGATATTTTCGTTAACGCAATGTGGGTGGGTCGTGGGGTGGGTCGCGGGTGGATCGCGGGTGGGTCGCGGGTGGGTCGCAGTTGGGTCGCAGTTGGGTCGCGGATGTGTCGCGGGTGGGTCGCGTGTGGGTCGCCGGTGGGTCGCAGGCGGGTCGCGGGGTGGGTCGCGGGTGGGTCACGGGTGGGTCGCGGGTAGGTCGCGGGTAGGTCGCAGATGAGTCGCGGGTGGGCCGCCAGTGGGTCGCGGGTGGATCGCGGGCCGGGTCGCGGGGGGGACGACGACAACAAACAACAGAAACGACAACAACAGCAGCAGCAACAACAACACCAACAACAGCAGCCGCTACAACAACAAGACCACCACCACTACCACCAACACCAACAACAATCCTCACCGCAGAACCTCACTTCAGCCACGCGCCCGAAGACAATGAATGACCGCTCGGCCCCCTTACTATGATATACGTGCGTATGTGATGCAATCTACGTTGTAACAATTTTACGTGGCGCAATATGTGCTGCAATTCTAGTGGTGCACAATGAACGAGGTGCGCAATCCATGTGGCACAATCCACGTGATGCAATCTGCGTGGAGTCATCCATGTTGCGCATTTAATTTTAGAAGCGACTCGACACAGTCCATGCTCCTGCAAACATCCCACACACCCACCCGCAACTTGGCTTGCAAAACCCCCGCGGCGGCGATTGCGATGAGTGCTTGGCGTTGGCTGGTGCATCTCTGCGCCCGCGCCAACCCAAGCACGCGCGCGCAGCGGCCAGCTAGTTTGGCGCGACCGACGCTGCCGCGGTGGCGCTGACCGCTGGGCACATCCCAGCGGGCACTTGAGTGCGAGTCGGCGACTTGGACGGGCGCGGTATCATGGCAGCGTCGACAACGGTAGCCACAATGATGATAGTAGCGATGCTGGTGACGATGTTGACAACAACGATTGCGCGGCCAGTGCGGGCGCCGATGCTGACCACGCCGACGACGATGACGGCGTCCTCGCGTCGGTGATCAAGGTTTTGGGAAGAGTTCGACATGCGCGCGGCCGACGCGCGAGAGTGGCACGCATGGCATTATTTGACACGGATCCTGCCGCCCCAACACGCGCGCAAGGGCGTGCGAATGATTTCGGCATGCGGCGCCAGAGGCCCGTTTGGCAGAATTCCATGAACATGTAGAAAACCGATGGTGACCTTAAGCATTCGCAAGAGCGCGAGCGCAGGTTGTTTGAAAACTGGTGTTGCGAACCCATGCGTGTTTTATTATGTGTTTGGGACACTCGGTTTTGAAATCGTTACGAAACCCCAGATGTTTGACTGATTTCGGCGTGCGCGCGCGACGACGCGCGCGCGCACCTCGTCCAATATGTTGCAAACGATTCTCGCGACGGCACGCGCCTAAGGGCGTTCGAACGATTTCGACATGCGCGCGCGAAGCCCGTTTGGTAGAACATTCCGCAAAGAAAAAATAAGCTTCCTAAGAAATCGCAAGAGCGCGCGCGCAAGTTGTTTGGAAAACTGGCGTTGCGAAACCATGTGTTTCATATATGTTCTCGGACACTCGATTTTGAAATCCTTACCAAACCGAAAGTTGTTGAAGGATTAGGGCATGCGCGTGCGACAACGCGCGCGTGTGCTCTCCGTCCCGTTGTTTTCCAAGGGATTCTTGAAACTGATGATATTTGATAAACGAGTGTGCGCGCATAGTGTGTTTAGCACAGGATGGCGGGGGGGGGATGCCGGCCCCCCTGGGACGGCGTGAGTTCGTATCTGGGATGGACGATGGGACAGAATCATATGTCAAGTGCAATACGCACCCATAATCTAAGGAGGGGTAGAGTCCATTATTCTGTTTTAAAAAAAGGAAAATCTACGTGCAAACTACTAGGTGCTACCGACGCGGTGCAATCTACGTGGTATAGCAAATTTTGGCTCGCAGTCAGTTGTCTGATCCACTGCTCGCGCAATCATCCCACCCACCCACTCGCAACTTGATTTGCAAAACCTATGCGGCGGCGATTGCGATGACTGCTTGGCGCTGGCTGGCGCATCGCTGCGGCCGCGCGGGCGCGCGCAGGCTCGCGTGCAGAATGGCCAGCCAATTTGGCGCGACCGGGCCGCGATGGCGCTGACCGCCGGAGACTCCCCAAACGCGTCTCGCAGGCCGCGCTGACGCGCGATGACTCGGGCGGGCGCGGTGTCATGGCGATGTCGACAACGGCTGATACGATGATCATAATAGCGACGCTCGTGACGACAATGACGGTAATGCCCGCAAGGCCAATGACGGCACCGATGCTGATCACGCCGATGGCGATGATGGTGCCCACGTGTCGGTGCTGACGGCTGTGGAAGGATTTCGATATGCGCGCGCGGCCGACGCGCGCTAGTGGCCAGCATGGTACTATTTGACAGGGATCGTGCCCGTCCCCCAGCACGCGCGCAAGGGCGTTCGAATGATGTCGCCCCGCGCGCGCGCGATGCCAGTTTGGTCGCAGATGTTGAAAACCAAAGGTTTCCATAAGAATTCGCAAGATCGCGCGCGCAGACTCGTTTGAAAACAAAAAATGCAAAACCACTGGTTGTTTGTATGCTTTCGAGAAACTCGATCGTGAAATCCGTACGAAACATAAGGTGTTTAAAGAGTTCCGGCATGCACGCGCGACGACGCGTGCGTGCCGACTTTGTCCCGTTGTTTGCAGTGGATTATTGGAAACTTGTGATGTTTGATACACGGACGTGCGCGCATGGTATTATTCGACAGGGATGAGGGGGGATGAAAGGGTCTAGTTGGGATGGTACGAGTTCATATTTAGAATGAACGATGGGGCAGCATCACATGTAAACTGCAATGTCCCAGGGGAGGGGTAATTCCGCGGGGGGGGGATTCGAATTCTTTTTGGAACAGGGACAGCATGTGGTGCAACCTAAGTTGTGCAATCCAGACGGCGACGGGGCGACGACGAGGCGGCGGCGCACCGATTGGGGAACACGGTGCTGGCCCACAGGCGAAAGGAAGCCACGTGAGAACACGTGGTTTGCGCGTACTGGCGAAAGGAGCCTACGTAACAAAAGTAAAAGCACATGGCTTGAGCCCGCGGGCGAGAGGGGCCCATGTAAAGACACATGGTTTGAGCTCGCGGGCGAAAGGAACCCATGTGAAATAGGCATAGTTTCAGCTCCCCCTCCTACTCCTCCTCGAGCTACACAGGTGGCCTAGACACGCGAAAACACCTACCAGAGGCACAAGCGCAGAAGACATGCTACATACCCTCCGCGTCCGCACTGTTACGCGCCTCCAGGCCAAGGACCACATGTTTGATATCCCCTGGGCGGCCCAGACACGTGGAAATCCGCCCCAGTCCACAGGCGCCTACACAGGCGCCAGATGCATGTTACATACCCCCTCCGAGCACGCATTATACCTGTTGTAACCCCGACGGCCACATGTTAGATATCCCCCCCCTGTGTGGCATGGACACGTGTCAAAAGGCACCGGCGCAAGACGAATGTTAGATACCCCCTCCGAGCCCGCATCTTCACGTGCGGAAAAAAAGTCCCACCAGCACACGTTAGATATCCCACTAGATGACCTGGACACGGAAAAACAATCGTGTCGCTAGAGACATCCTCAGCAGACTCTGCAGAACAAGCATTGCGCTCGAGACATCCGCTGACTCTGCAAAACAAGCGGTTCACCTGAGACATCCTCAACTGATGTTGCAAAACAAGCGTTTCGCTCGGGATATCCTCAACATATGAATATGCTGAGCCTCTGAGTTTAAGTCATTTAGAGCAAAGGAAATCCACTGGCCATCTTCGAACATGGCACCAAGGGCAGCTTACAAACTAAAAGTGAACAGTGAACCCTGAGCCGCAGCCTTTTCTGGGAAAAAGCTCTCCGCACTCCCCCATCCGCCCCCATCCTACTCCTTCATCCTCATCACGAGCCTTTCTCCTCCTCCTCCTTCTCCTTATCCTCCTCCACCTCCACCTCATCCTCCTTTGCTTTCCCACTACCCCTCATCTTCCTCCTCACCTTTCCTCCTTCTGCCCCCAAACATCCTCCCCCATCCCTCCTCCTTCTTCTCACCCTCATTCTCCCAGGGAAAGGAAAGTCCCGGACACCAAGACGCCACGACGCTTCCGCAACGTTGGCCCCTGGAGGCCTCCCAGCGACTGGCCTTTCTCATGCAGAGCCCTTCCTCTGATGGCCCGAGGCGGTCCCATGGAGGCGGCGAGAGCGTGGCAGGACTGGCCGACGCACTGTGTCTCGTGACGCCGCAGGCTCTAAGGTCAGGCTCTCTTTGGCGGCGAGCCCACTGGGGAAGTGAGAAGGGGCCGGCCCTTCGCAGAGGGCTCGGAAGTCCTCCAGCCTTCTGAGAGGTTTTCTGGGCCTTCCCCGAAGACGCGAGAAAGAGACTTCTCAGGAGGCGCGAGTGGGACGCACAGAGACATACTACTAATACTAGATGTCCGCCTTGGAGGCGCGCGTCCGACCCGAACATACATAGTATACCCATCTTGTAGTATATAGTTTCTCGAGCGGTGTGGCTAGAAAGCGCCCGCCACGACGCACATACTATAAGATTTCTCGGTGCGCGCGTCGCCCCATGGGGGGGCGACGAACACATAGAACAAGCATGTGGGGGGGACGCCGAGCGAGGGCTCCCGAGAAGCCCCGCCGCCCCCTGAGAAGGCCTCCTCGTTCTCCCTTCCGCCCCCCTCGCTCGCCGCCGAGCTCCCGCTCGGCGCCGCGGCGGCGGGGAGGAGGAGGAGGAGGAGGAGGAGGAGGAGGAGGAGGAGGAGGAGGAGGAGGAGGAGGAGGTAGGGAGAGGAGTGGGGGGAGGAGGAGGAGGAGGAGGAGGAGGAGGAGGAGGCTCCCCGCCCGCTGCGAGAGGCGCGCGCCGCTGGCGGCCGCCCGCGCCGCGGGCCCGAGGAGCCTCGGCCTGCCGGGCCCCCCGGGGCGACGCGCCGCGCCCCTCTGCGAGCTGCGAGAGCGCGCCGCTCCGCGCCCGCGGGCTCGGGGGGAGAAAGCCCGGGACGCCGACGCCTCGAACAGGGAGCCGACTGCAGGAGGAGGAGGAGGAGGAGGAGGGGGAGGAGGAGGAGGAGGAGGAGGGGG
>CAUYUJ010012508.1:0-15961 GCA_963575745.1 Prorocentrum cordatum | reverse complement strand
GAGAGAGAGAGAGAGAGAGAGAGAGAGAGAGAGAGAGAGAGAGAGAGAGAGAGAGAGAGAGAGAGAGAGAGAGGCCTGCGTGCATGCGCACTGCTTTTTGATTGAGCGTGCGTCGCGCCTTCTTTAAGGTTGCCCTTGGCATTTCAGTTCGCGCTTCCAATGACCACCTGCTGAGTTCTGAGCGCGGGCCAACATGCCCGTCAAGTTCCAGGGCCCTCAGGGCCAGGGGGGCAAGGACAGGAGGACGGGGAGGAGGAGAAGGAAGATGAGCAAGAGAAGGAGGGGGAGGAGGTGTGGGAGGAGGAGGACGACGAGTGGACGCCTGTAAGTTTTGCAGGTAATTGGAGGAGCACGGGCAAATGTTGTCAAAGTGCGCACCCACGCAGCTGTTTCAGCTTTCGCGTGGAGGGGTCTTGGAACCGCGCAATGTGGAAGCTCGCGGGGGGCCCCCTCCCTCCGCCAGACGCCTGCCCTACGCGCTGCGGGCGTCGCGCGAGCGCCGCTGGCGCTTGCGTTCGCGTCGGCGACGGGGCCCGGCGCACCTCCTTCCTTGCCGTTTCGCTCGGGGGCCTCCCGCCGCCAGGCCCCGGCAGCGCTGAAGAGGTCCTGGAGCCCTTGCTATATGAGGTGCCAAGGTCTCGGCTGTAAAAATCCCGCGCGGTTCGCCCTCTCGCATGCCCCCCCCCCCGCGCTTTCACTTCCCACTTGTCCTTTTTGTCCTGCTCTCATGCTGCTTCCTCCCACGCTGCCTTGCCTTGCATGTCCTTCTTCTCCTGCAAATCCTGCGTCGCGACTGCCCCCCTCCCTTCTCCCTCTGCTCCTCATCCCCCTCCTCCTCCTTCTCCTCTTCCCCCGTCCTCCTCCTTCTCCTCGCCCTCCTCCTCCTCCTCCTCCTCCTCTTCGGACTTCGATCGTTCTGCGCGGATGTTGGCCATTCCTAGCCCAGGCCCCTGGCGCGCCAGAAGTGCGTCGGCAAATTCAGGGATAATGAGTCTGATTCTGGCTCGTTCACAGGGCTCTCTGCGCCGGTGCACCGGCTGAAATCGCCCCCTGACCGCGATAAGGAAGTTTTCCGGCTTGCACGCGACGGCGTGACCCAGGAGAGGGCCGCCTGAAAAGAGGCTAGGTTGAACGAAAGAGCAGGGAGAAATATGGAGAGGAGGAGGGCGAGCAAGGAGTGGGACCAGGAGGAGAAGATGGGGGAGATGGAGCAAGTGGGGGGCACTCGCTCCTCGAATATATCTTGCGCTTGCCCCCAGGATGGGGGCCTGCCAACTAGCGAGACCCCGAGGGATAAGTGGCCCTGGTACGTTGTGGATGGCATCAGCGCGCGTACCACGTGCTTTTTCAACATCGCCGAGACCCCCAGGAAGTGGCTTACCAACATGATGCGCTGGGTCTCAGAGGGTCTGATGGAGCCCCTGAAGTTGGATCCAGGAGCACGCGCGGGCACCCTTGCGCGGGATAACCCACGGGAACGTCGCGCCGACAGCTGGCTCTCTTGGATTTATCGCAACCTAGCAGAACATCGTGCAGATGTGAAAGTGCCACCAAATAATGACCTCTGCACTGACGTGACGAATCCCCCAGAGTTCAACGCAACGACCTTGGACATGCCCCGTGCACCTGATGCAGGCGTCAACTTGCCAGTCAAGTATCTCCCCCCTGGAAGGCTCCTCCAACTATTTGAATGGATCCAGCTGGCGCTGTAGTCCGCGTGCACCCCCATAGGAATGAGGAAGAGGAGGAGGAGAGGGGAGAGGGGGGGAACAGGAGGAGGAGGGGGAGGAGGAGGAGGAGGATAAGGATAATGAGAGATGGTTTGGGGTCGCGCCAGGCCCACAGGAGGGCACAGGCCAGCCCAGTTGAGCACGCAGTCCTCTTTGCGCCAAATTTGCCATGCCTGACGTTGGCAAGTTGGATTCTACGAGACAGCCCACCTTGGAACAGGACGTGCATCTCGTGCTACATTTGAGCGCGCGCACAGACAGAATTGGCGCCGTTGCTTGGTGTTTCGTGGCCAGGAGACAACTCGGTGCACAGTTTGTGCGAAATGCAGCACGATGAGGCGCATGTCAGCAACTAAAGAAGTCAAAGATGCCACGGAGCACGCCCACCTAGAACACGTCCGAGCTGTCTTCCGTGATCGAGCGCGCTGCTCACGGTTGGAGCGGCTCTCCATCGAATCGTGCCGACCCCAGACCGGCATCGAGGCCCAATCGGCCGAGAACACGCTGCTCTGCGTCTCGATAGACGGCGTGGATCAGGTGGCCATAGCACTTCCTAATGGGGGGATTCAGGGGGGGGGATCAGGGGGGGGAGAAGGGGCAGGAGGAGAGGGGGGAAAGGAAGGACAAGGAGGAGGAGGAGGGGGGGTGAGGAGGATGAGGAGGAGGAGGGGGGATGAGGAGGAGGAGGAGGAGGAGGAGGAGGAGGACTGGTAGGATGGAGGAGGAGGAGGGGGAGACTGAGGAGCCAGGAGAATTCCCCCCCCCCGCGCCCGCGCCATCACCACCTCCCTGCCCGTTCTCTCAAAGGCGACGTTCAGAGTGCCGAGGAACGTCGAGGCTGCCAGGTCCATGGAGATGGCGCGGCGCCCCAGCCTTCACGTCGTCTGCTGCCTCGTCGCAGGCATCGTCGAATTCTACTATGCAACAGCTATGCTGTGTCTGCCCGCCCCCGGGGAAGGGGCCTCTTGGCCTGGAACACCCTCGCCTTGGATTTAATTACGCGCCATCCTTCCCTCCGTGCCCCACCCCCCCGTTGCGCTGCAATTCCTTCATTTGGGCCTCGCTGATCTGATGGGTGCAGATGCCCCGAAAGGTTCGAATATGGAGGCGGCGCGCTCGACATCGTCGCTGGCCTTCCACGCCAGCGCGGGCGAAAGCTGCCGGCGAACTTGCGCGCGCAGGCGGGTGGTGCTGGCAGGGGGGCGCGAAACCAGCGCCCGTCCATGCGCGCGTCTTCCCTTGTTGCGAAGGATGCGCTTCGCCGCGTTACCTGCGGCTTTCTCACCGTGGGACATGCCCGCAATGCGGTGGGCCAACGATTTTCGGTTGCACCCGCAGAATTTGCCAGGCAAGATGCGTTGGAAACGCTTCAGGACTGAATGGGCTCCTGCATGAGGAGGGGGAGGGGGGAGGAGGAGGAGGAGGAGGAGGAGGAGGAGGAGGAGGAGGGGAGGTGGTGGAGGAGGAGGGGAGGGGGGAGGGAGGAGGAGGCGGAGGGGAGGAGGGGGGGGGGGAGGGAAGGAGGAGGAGGAAGGGGACAGAGTGAAGAATCACGATGAGGTGGGATCTAAGCCAGGCAGGTGCAATGGCGGGATTGAGCAGACCTCGGCCCCACTGTGCCATGTTCCTCTGAATTCCCCTTCGTCCTTTTCCTCTTCTCCCTCCACCTTCTCCTGGGTCTTCTCCCCCGCCTCCTCTGCCCCCCCAACCCCCCCCCCCCCCCCGCCCCTCGCGCCCCCCCCCCCTCCCCACCCCCCCCCCCCCCCCCCCCCCCCCCCCCCCCCTCCTCCGATTTCTCACCCCCCGCCCGCCCCACCTTCCTCGCTCTCCGACCCCTGCCCCCGGGCTGCGCCCCCGCCTTGATCGAGGGGGCTTCGCGGAGAGGATCCAGGGCGTCATGGGCCGGGGCAAGAACCTCGAGGGGCGCTCCGTGTATGCGGACCCTCTTCCTCGATCCCCTGCTCTCTCTTCTCTCTCCCCCCCCCTTCTCTCCCTTGCCTTTCTCACGCCCCCGCTACCCCTTGCGTCCCCCCCCCCACTTGCCCGCCTCACATCCCCATCTTCTCTCTGCTATTTTTGACCCGGTGGATATCTCGCACGCGATCCACAGTTGGCGCGAATAGTTCTGGCAGGCGAAAGTTTGCATGGGGGGGCCTGGCGATCCAGAAAGAGGGCGAGGGCGTGCCCCACTCGTTCCGCTTCATTAAGCGCTTGGATATGCATCACTACCGTGTGAGGGCTGCACTGAAGACTGGGCAGTTGAGACGGCACGCGGTCCCCAAACAGCGTTATCTTGTTAGTCGCCCTTCCCGCCCAGCAGTAATGGGGGGGCCGATTCTGCGCGACCTCAACCCCATCTATCCCTGGGCATGGGCTGACCGTGAACCTCACGGCGACGACGCCACCATGCTGATCAAACAGTTCATGCACTCGAATGCCTCGAGCCAGCCCCCAATCGTCCACTTGCCCCACGGCGAGCTGAAAGCGTCGCCGCCGAGGCCCTTGCAGCGTTCACCACGCAACCAGATGCAAGAGAGGACTTCCAAAGAGTACATCAAGACAGCCCAGAAGGTCCAAGAGCCCCCGTGATTTTTGAAACGCGCTGCTGAGTACCCTAAGCAGCTGGTCTCTGACAATTTGGCGGGGGAACAGCACGCTGGCCATCTCCCAACGTCGCAGATCTACAGCGAGTATGCAAGGGGGTGCACCCCCCCTGCTCCCAGATGCTTGTATGGAGTGGCTCGATTACGCTCCAGGAGCCCCAGTCAGAGGGTGATTGTTGTAAATTCGCTCCCGCCGAAAAAGCGCTTCAGAACAAGGATAGACGCATCCCGTGGCCCAGCCAGAGTTGACCCCGCTACGTTGCCAGCCGATGGGCCATCTAAACTCGGTTGCTCTAAGTGCCGCTACCTACCGAAGGGGCGCGGGCGATGCCGATCCATCCGGGAGAAAGCTGCTGCCAGGTTGCGGGTGGAGCAGCCGGCCGCGGGCGCTGGCGACGCGCGCCCAGATGCAGCGCCGGCAGGGGCCGCCCTCGTCGCTGCGCCAGAGGAAGGGGGGAGGCAGCAGAGGAACAGGAGGCAGGAGAAGGCGGAGCTCTCCTTGGCGATGAGCTGTTTACTGACGATGACGTGCTAGGATGGGCTCAAATGTGGTTTTCTGGGGCAGGTCAACGCATTGTTGTTTCTTTGTGGGAGAGGGCGAAGTAGGAGAGCTGGAAGCGGGCGCTTGCATTTGCAATCGGTGACTGCTCGCCCATTCCACCCCGAAACTTCGGAACTGCGTCAGAGATGCCCAAAGGTGCCGATCGAGCAGGCGCTGGCGAGGTAGATTCGGAAAGAAACTGTGCACCGCCAGTTTGCGAGCTGCTGAGAGGTAGCGATTCGGCTAGAGATTGATGCGCATACAGAGCGCAGCAAGCAATACACGCTAGTAGCTAGTGGGCACACTGGTACACAGACTGCTGCCCACCTCCCCCCTCCCCCAATCAATTGCCATCAACGCAATGCTCGCGCGCTCCCATCCCCTGCCCTTTTTCTCCTACTTGTGTCTGCGCCAATCTAGATGCAGTCCATCTTGGGCCGAGTGGAACAGGCGAGCGCAGCGAGCTTGCAACCTCTGCAGCGTCAGCGAAGATAGCGGTGATCGAAATTGCGCGAGCTCTCTCATTGTTGCGCTGACCTTCGCCGAAGTCCATTCCGCATTCAGCTGGCGCCGCATCCGATGAGCTACCTCAGGCTTATGCCAGCAAACGCTGCCATGGCCTCGCTGCGTGATGAGCGGGCAAGTTCACCGAGGAGAGCAGCGCAGAGGAATGGAAGGGGACGGTTGGAAGGGGGAGGGGGAGGGGCGAAGCGGGGAGGGCGAGCAGGGGGGAAGCGGAGAAGCGAGGGGGCAGTAAGAGGGCGAAGGTAGGGAAGGAGGGGGCAAGAGGCAGATAGAGAGGGTCTTTCGTCTTTCTCCACCTGCATGCTGGCCCCTGCGCCCCGCCCTAGCCCCTGCCGGCGCCGGGCGGAACCCCTGCCGCCGCCAGACCTCGGCGACGATGAAGGCAGCGCCGAGGTGGATCCATTGCCAGGGGATGACCCGCTGCCACCTGATAACGCCGCCCCCTTCCGCGCCTCCCCGACCAATCAAGAGAGGGCGTTGTCGCCAACAGGATGCGGCTTCCAAGGTGGGGTGGGGGCCAGCGCGGGGCCCCCCTAGACTTCCTGGCCCCATCCTCCTCCTCCTCCTCCTCCTCCTCCTCCTCCTCCTCCTCCTCCACCTTCCCCCCTCTCATCCTCCACGTTTGTTTCTGTCGTTCTCCCTTCTCTCTCTCTCTCTCTCTCTCTCTCTCTCTCTCTATCTCTCTCTCTCTTCTCATCTCTTCTCTCTTCTTTTCTCTCTCTCTCTCTCTCTCGTGTCACTCTCTTCTCTCTCGCTCTCTTTTTTTTTTTTTTTTTTGTTGTTTTTTTTTTTTCTTCTCTCTCTCTCTCTCTCTCTCTCTCCTCTCTCTCTCTTCTCTTCTCCTTCTATCTCTCTCTCTCTCTTCTCTCTCTCTCTTCTCTATATATATATATATCTCCTCTTCCTCTCTCTCATTCTCTCTCTCTCTCTCTTCTTCATCTCTATATATATATATATATATATATATTATCTATGTTTCTTTGTTTCCTCTCCTCTCTCTCTTCTCTCTCTCTCTCTCTCTCTCTCTCTCTCTCTCTCTTTCTTTCCTCATCTTCCCTCCTCCTCCTTTCTCCTCCCCCCATTCCTCCCCCCCCCCCCCTACTCCTCCTCCAGGCCCCCCCTGCTTTCCCCCCCCTCCAGGACATCTCCAGCTTCTGCCCCCCTTCTAGCGCGGGGGTGGCAGGTGGGCCGCACCTTGACAGCGGTGATCCCCCGCCAGGCCAAAGTGGCTGCTGGGGCCGCTGACCAGCTGAGAGAGACCTTCCCATGCCCTCAGCCACCCTTCTCGCGCGAGTTCATGGAGGCGTTCTGCCCCCCGCGCATTGCCCCTGCAGTGAGAGAGCTTGGCTTCCAAACAGGTTTCAGCTTGGATCCCTTGGTGGGCTGGAATTTCCTGATCCCAGCCGTTGAGCAATGTGCTCTCAAATTGATTGATGCGTCCAACCCGACCGCGATCCATGTCTGCCCTCCGCGCACTGTCTTCTCGACTCTGTTGCTCTCAAACAAAGTGAGGATGGATCCTGAAAAAGCGCGCGCCCGAGAGTTCGAGGGGATGGTGAACCTCGCGTTCGCGGCAGCGATTTGCCACCGTCAACTGGAGAAGAAACAATTCTCCAGTTTCGAGCATCCGGTCTACGCTTCTTCTTGGGATGACAAGGCGATAAGGGGGCCTGCTAATCGCCGCGGGGTAAAAAATAACAATGTTTGAGGAATGCCGACTTGGACTGGTCAGCCAAATGACAGGGATGCCAATGCGCAGTAAGACAGCTACCCCAACGAATTGCCCAGCTGTGCATCGCGCGCTTGACAATAAGACGCACACTTGTTTGCGCGACCACCAGGAAGCGCAGGGCGCTGAGGGCGGACAGAAGAGGGCTGCGTTTGCAGCGAGTTATCCCCCTGAGATTCTTCAGGCCCTCGCCGAGGCTGTTGCAGAAAATGCAGATGAGAACCTTTGAGGCGTCTGAGCAAGCAGGCAATGTACAGAGTGCCTGTAAGCCTCCCTGGCCCGCTCTCGAAGTTGGCCTGATGGCTTGCGTTCCCCCTCCTTGCCCAACTCAAACATCGCCCATGCTTGTCATCATCGACCTCCTCTGCCCCCCTTCATACGCCCCCCCCCCCCCCCCTTCCCATGATATCCGCCCCTCCTTCTCCCCTGGCCCCTGCTTCTCCTTCTGATACCTAAGACTGGCAGATGCCACTTGTAGCGACGTAGAGAAAGCGCAGCATCGGGATTGTCTACGCCACGCAGCGTCTTGCATGACTTGCTTTTCCTCTAGTAGCAAGCTGCAGGAGCCAGCGTGCATTCTCTCACCTGAGCAAATGCCTGGTACAGCAGCGATCAGTCACTCAGTTCTCGCGCGCGGAAGCTGCACCTTATGCAGCTCTGGGGTTTGTGTGAATTCTGGAGATCCGCTGAAATCGCCCGGGGCTGATCCAGGAACGTCTGCAACGAGGTGGCAGGGGGGCAAATGTCGAACTCCTGCCTGAGGGGAATCCTGGGATAAAGCAATGTTTTGCGCTCAGGCCATCCTGAGGGGCCTTGTCTGACTTCGTTGCAGCGCGCCCAGGCTGCCGATGCCGCAGGGGCAACTTGGGGCCCGGACGTGGCTTGGACAGCCCTTAGATATGTCAAGGCTTTGGGACAACGGCTTGCCAGCGCTTGGGGGGGATACTATCGGCAACCTCTTGGGGACCCTGAGCGCGAGGAGGGCGAATGCTTGTTCGACCCTCGCTTAGATACCGTCTCCTACTCAGACCTCAAGGCTGGGCATCCAATGATGGGGCAGGGGTGCATGTTTTAGACTTGCTGTCCTTGTGATGATTGCTTCTGCATTGCCACCCCCTCGCCCTCGCCCGCCCTGCCCCCCCCCGCCTTCGGCGCGCGAGGTGCGCGGAGCTGAGCAAGTTGATCGGCTCGACGTTCACCGAAGGCGCGCCACCTCTGCAGACAGCGAAGGCAGGGGCAGGGGGATGCATACCTCCAACATTATGTACAGCACAGAGTACCAGCAATCAGGGCGCATGAATATACACGCCCACCCTCCCAAAACTTGGCGAAGGTTCTCACGGTGCAATCATCGCTGCTCCCAAGTCATTCAAGATGGGCTTGCGCATGTCCTCAGATTGCCTCGCAAGGCGTTCAGGGGGGGGGTCCAAGAAGGCCCCATGAGGGCACCCCCAAAAAAAACAAACAAACATACACAAGAAGGCTTCAAGAGGAAGGCATGTATTGTGTCTTTGTCCCTACCTAGGCTCTGCCTAGAAGGGCTCTTACTCTCTCGGCTTAAAGTGCCAGGCAGTGGAAACCGGCCTGGGCGGTTCCCCCAGCATCCGCCCCGCGTTTCCCCCAGTGGCGCCCCCTGGGTTCACCCAGCTTAGCTTAGCTTAGCTAAGCTTAGCTTAGCTTATCTCATATTAGGTTAGCTTAGCTTGGCTGAGCTTTGCCTAGCTTAGCTCAGCTCAGCTTAGTTTAGCTCAGCTTCTCTCATATTACCTTAGCTTAGCATAACTTGGCTTGGCTTAGCTTAGCTTAGCCTAGCCTAGCTTAACCTAGCTTAGCTTAGCTTAGCTTAGCGCAGCGCAGCATAGCGCAGCGCAGCATTCACACGGCATATCATAGCATATCATAGACAAGCATACAATAGCATAGCATATGATAGCATAGCATAGCTCATCATAGCATAGCATAGCATAGGAAATCATAGAATATCATATCGCCGCATAGCATATCATAGCATAGCGTAGTATTGCTTATCATAGCACGTCGCAGCATCGCATAGCATAGCACACCACATCATAGCATATCATAACATAGCATGGCGCAGCATATCATATCATATCATAGCATAGCATAGCATAGCATAGCGCAGCATCGCCTATCATACCATAGCTTAGCACAACATAGCATAGCGCAGCATCGCATATCATAACATAGCATAGCGCAGCATAGCACAGCACAGCATAGCACAGCATAGCGCAGCATCGCGTAGCATAGCAGAGCATAGCATAACACAGCGCAGCCGAGCGTACCATAGCATAGCATAGCATAGCATAGCATAGCACAACATAGCATATCATAGCATCGCGCAGCATAGCAACTCATATCAAAGCATGTGTTAGCATAACATAGTATAGCGCAGCATAGCATAGCATAGCATAGCATAGCATAGCAGCAAAGCAAAGGCAAATCAATCTCAGCAACAGCATAGCAAAGCACACGCAACGCAAAGCCGGACCTGCAGTGCTGAACAGCCTGCAGCTCTTGCAGGAGCCGCGAGCAGTGCTGAACAGCCTGCATCTCTTGCAAGCAGTGGTGAACAGCCTGCAGCTCCTGCAAGGAGTGCTGAACAGCCCCAAAAGCAAAAGCAAAGGCAACGGCAAAAGCAAAGGCAAGAGCAAAAGCAATGGCAATGCAAAGCAGAAGCGAAACCAATGCGAAAGTGTAGATGTAGATGTATATGTAGGTGTAGATGTGGATGTAGGTGTAGATGTAGATGTAGATGTAGGTGTAGATGTAGATGTAGATGTAGATGTGAGTCTCGCTGCTGATGTGGATGTAGATGTAGATGCAGGTGCAGATGTACATGTAGCTGTCGGTGTAGATGTAGATGTTGCTTTCCTAAATGCTCAAACTCCTAGGTAGGGTCGCACTGGGATAATGTGTGCCTTTGTTTGGGCCCTGTTGGAACCTTCTTGGGCCTTCCTGGGAGCTCTCTGAGAGCCCTCTGGAGCCCTCTTGGAGCCATCTGGGAGCCACTCCCCCTTCTCCAAGGGACCCCAAGCTTCGCGCAGCATCATTGGAGACCCAAGAGTTCTCAAACAAGGTCTGCAGATGTTCGAACATGCCCCTATACACAGCCGATCGTATCAATGTTCTCTTGGGCCAGAGTCAACGTTTGCAGCGCGCCCTCTCTCACTCTTCCCTCGCCCGCAGAAATATCAGATGATGCTGGCCCTGGTCGTGCAACAATGATACCTATGATGATTGCAATGACAGTAGCACTAACACTTGATGATTACAGGTGGCAACTGTATATGATGCTGGTCTCCTGGGCAGCCCTATGTTGCCGGTCCCCTGGCTTGGCCTATGTTGCCAGTCCCCTGGGGTGGCCTATGCTGCCAGCCCCCTGCGGTTGCCTATGTTGCCGGCCCCCTGGGTTGGCCTACGTTGCCGGGCCCTAGGCGTTGCCAGGGGGGGCGCGCAGCGCTCTGCGTTGCCGATCCCCCCCCCCCTGGCGCCAGACCTCCCAGACCGACCACATTCAATTGAATGCGGCCAGTTCCCCCGGGTTCAGAGCTGATGCGGCCGGTTCCCCCGGATCGCCGACGTCAGCTCTGAACCCAGGGGAACCGGCCACATTCAATTGCACGCGGTCGGTCTGGGGGGGGGGGGGGGATCGGCAATTAACGTAGAGCGCAGCGGGCCCCTCCCGCCCGCGCCAGGGGACCGGCAACATAGGCCGACCCAGGGGGCCAGCAACATAGGCAACATGGGCCAACCCAGGGGACCGGCAACATAAGGGTTGCCCAGGAGACCATCATCAGATGCCGTTGTCACGCGTCGAGGCAAACCATCATTACATTTACCAGCGTTGCAGATATCATTATTATCGCAATCGATGTCGCCATCGAAGGCCTGAGCATGTGTTGGAAGCTGCAACTGCATTGCAAACGCCTAGGCGTTCGCCATCTGATCATTTTGTGGCTACATTCCCGTCCAGGAAATACGCTGCGCTCGTTTACTGACTGCATCCCCTCCTTGGTTCCACACCTGCACTATTGCGCCATCACCTTGCTCCGTGATCCCTTGCCCCCCTCTGCTACTGACCACAGCGCCTCGATGCCAAGCTTGGTGCCAGGCTTCCTGCGCGGCAAGGAGGAGGGGGGGCAGGCGGCGACAGCGAGGGCAAGCGCGAGGAATGAGAAAGAACAGGGTTTTGCTAGATGATGCGGTCATAGCAGGAGGAAATCCCATGCACATATGTGCCCATTTACATATGCCATTTGTGATTGACATGAGCTCGCCAGCGTAAGCATTATGCTTATGCCTAGCCACATCCAGCTCAAGGCCGCTCCTGTCGAAGGAATTCCCAGTCGCTGCCTCCTGAGCTGGGCCTGAAGCGCATTGCAGTAACGATGGCAGCTGGAACCCCAGCTGGAATGCCAAACCCTGCCATCGGCGTCAGCCGCGACGCAGAGACCCCGTTCGGAGAATTGGCAGCAGGGGCTGCCCCACCTCCAGTCGCTCCAACCCCAACCGGCGGAGTTGCCACCCCAGGCTCGACAAGTCTGGCGAGCAAATGGTTGGTTGACACGTCGGATGAGACTACTGCGATGAGCGTGCTCAACGCTTTTACCCAGATGCGCGATGATCACGGTGGCCCCGGCAGTGCTTGAACGCAGTCTGCAGTGAGAAGACATCCCAAGAAAACCTCTTGGCATACATTAACACCCACTTCCTTCTTGAATTCGGTCAACTACCCCAACGAGAAAGCGCTTCTCAAGCATTCGGTCCATGACGCTGACAACTCAACGTTCCAGACTCCGATGGCGCTGCACCCCTCGCTCTTCTCGCGGCATCCCGAGAGCAGCGCCAAAGATGCAAGTGGCAAAAATGAGGGGAACATTGAGAAATGTCTGGGAGGGCCGGAAGGGCAAGCGGGCATGAGGGGAGGGCGGAGAGAGGGGGGGTGATTGTTGATGCGTATCGCAAGCCTCATCAGTGGGGCCCTGAGCGCCGCGTTTCTATCAAGTTGGCTGAGCAGTGCATCAGCTACGGCACGCTTACAAACAGCGAGCCGCCATGGGTGCATGAGGCGACTGAATGGGAGATGTTGGACAGCATTGTGCAAGCTTTTTTGGCGATTTGTTTTTTGTGCAAGCTGGTGGCGGTTTTCATCGGGCCTTCTCTGTCGGCTACATCAAGGGGTCTGCCAGGGCCGCGACCATCCTGGCAATCATCGGCATGTTCTGTCAGGGCAGCGCGAACATCCAGCAGGTTGCCCGCTCGACAAAATCGGCGCCCTGCAGCTTGAGTGCGAGGGGGGGGGGGGGGGGGGGGGGAGGGGGAAATATACAGAGAAACTTGAGTGGGGGAGCAGGGGGGCGAGGATGCAGGGGAGGGGGGACAATCACGCAGTAGCAAGAATCAATCATTCAGATATCTTCCCAGGTGCCCCCGAAATTCTGCGAGGCGGCCCGCGCCATCTGGGCCGCGAGGATCAAGGTTGCGGACAGGAAGCAGGCATTTCGCAACAACTTCCGCCAGTCCATCCGAGGCGCTATCAGGCAGAGCCCCAACATCCAAGACGGCTATGCCAGAATCAACTTCCTGTTGCTGCTGCTGCTGCTCATCCGCCCTTGCTCCCACCACGTCGCTGTCCTCCTGATCGCCCCGCTCCGCCTCCCCCATTGTCCTCGTCCTCTGTTGCTGCCCTCCTCGTCCTCCGTTGCTGCCTGCCCTCTTCTGTTACCCTGGCGTTGCACTCGACCCTCTTCGCTTCCTACGCCACAGCTTGGCTTGCATTCAGGGCGTGTCCCCCTTGTCGCTGAGGGCCCAGTCTAGGGCCGGCGGACTGTCACGCGGCTGGCATGCCTGAACAAGCTCCGCACTTCTGGATGCGACGCCCTAACTGTCGCGACGGACACCGGGAGGATGATGGCAATGCGTTGGAGGAACCGCAGAGGACAAAAACTGGCGAAGCACAGAAGGAGAGGAGGGGGAGGAAGAGAAGGAGGAGGAGGGGGTAGTGGCAGGAGGAGGGATATCAGGGGAGGCCGGATGCCAGCCTTGCCAGGAGTGGAATTCCTCCTGCACGCAGAGTGACAAGGTTCTGGGTGCCCAAGCTGCCTCCATTGGGCTGTTTTGGAGGAAATGCCAGTTGGCCTTGGATGTTCGCTCGTCTCTCATGCGAGTCGCTATAGCTGGTCGAAGTGCATGGTCCACGACGACACATTCGCATCGAAGAAAATGCTATTGCTGCGCATGCCCGCCGAGAAACCAGGGGGCGAACGCCTGCCGCAAGGGGGCGCGCCCTGGGGGCAGCTAGCAACCTAGCTCTGGAGGGAGGGCGTGGCGTCGTCGTCTTTCGTAGTCGTAGTTGCAGCTGTCGTCGTTCATCGCTCGTCGTTCGCAGTCGTATTTGTGATCATGGGGCGTAGTAAGAACATGCCTCAAACGTCAGTGCAAGATGCGCTGGCACGGCGGCTCTTTCCTGGGTGCATGTTCGTGCGTGCGAAGGCTGGCTGGAGGTTCTTGCTCGAGGTGACAGGCCGCTCTACGCCCGTGATGCGGCCCCGCACGGGGCGCGAGTGGACCTCGAAGCCTGACGTGATCCGCCGCAAATACATTAAGAAGGAGGCCGAGGAGATTGCTGAGGTCGCAGCGCTTGCGGAGGCGTTCTCCGTCCTGGCCCAGAAGACGACGCCCCTCAAAGCGGAGGGGCCCGGGCCTGCCTTGGGCCCTGCAATCGATCGCTAATTACCCAGGGGGGGGGGAGGAGCGAGGGGAAGTGAGCGTTGGATGGGGGGGGGGGGGCGAGGAGACGGGGTAGCAGCATCAGCAGCAGCAGCAAAGTGGCCAGAAATCTGAGAGCGCCCCAGGACCTCGAGCAACAGTTCTGCGAGGTGTACCAGGCTGGTTCAGACCACCACCTTGGTTTGGAGCTGGCTGGGGTCTTGTCTGAGATGCCAGACTCAGGGGTGCAATCGCGACCTGGGCTTGCATGTCCCCCCCTTATCCGCCCTGCCTTCTTTTTCATCGCAGGGGCCCGAGGAAGAAGGAGGAGGGGGCGTCCGGGGGCATTGCCACGAGGAGAAGCTCAACCTGGAGGCGATCTCGATTCTCAAGGGGATGCTCCAGCACAACCAACAGAACTTGACTGGACCCCGGACCCACGCACGAGCTTCAGATTTGGCGGCAGACTCCTCCCAGGTATTGGGGGCCTCCCTGATTCACGATATGAAAGCTATCTGCGTGTAGCATGGGAAAAACAGGAGCTGGGAGGCATCGGTTCATTGGCCAAAATTGGAGTCTGACCCGAAAAACCATGCGCGCCTGAAGGAGGGCGTCAAAGTGCGGCTGGCCAGGCGTGCGAAGATCGCGCCCGCAGATCAATCCGACCACGCGGTCTTGAAACACGTCCTTGAACACAAGCGCGAGGTGCGCAACCAGCCGCGCAACAGGGTGGCCCTGGAGAACCTGGCGCCCTCGCCCTCGTCATCGTCATTTACTTCCTCGTCATTCTTCTCCTCCTGCGTATCATCCTTGCCCTTGGCCCCTACACTTTCTGCCCCTCTCCTCCATCTCGCACGTCACCTAGACGACCTAAACCCTGCACCCTATCACGTTTCTGCACCTTCTCATCCTCGCACAACCCTTACAATCGCCCTTGCTCCTGCCACCCGCGCATGCCGACATCTCTCGAGCCCGTCTTCTTTCTGCGGGCATGGGGGGGGCATGGAAGGCAGGGGGGGGGGGGGGGGGGGGATTTGGAGTAGGAGGAGAAGGGGGACGAGGCGAAGGAGGATGGGGGAGGAGAAGGAGCAGGAGAAGGCGGAGGAGGAGGAGGGGAGAGGAGGGGGAGGTAGAGGAGAAAGAGCAGAAGGCAGCAAGGAGGAGAAGAGGAATAATCTAAGAAGATGAGACAGAACAGATGCTCCTCCCCTCTGCAGGCAGTGCTCGGGTTCGTGAACTGGCTTGCACCCCGCGGAATCCGGGCTGACCCCAAGAAGGCCCACGATGCCCTCATAGCTGCGGTCACCACAGATTGCCCTCAGTCGATGGTCCTCGTGCTGACGCCGATCTTCGCAAACAGGAAGGGGCAGCTCTGGAATGCCCAGAAAGCCATCATGGACTCCCTCGAGAAGTGCGGCGTTGACGCAGATGACGAGTTCGCTGTGCTGACCACAGAGAGGAAGGGCGAGAGGGACGGCCGCAAGGGCGCGATCCACGGCCGCATATGTCACGCGGTCGGCGCCCCTATTCCTTATGTCACTGGCCATTGGAAAACCTGTTCGCTGCTGGAGGGGGCCAGGGCCGAGCCAGCTCGGCAGCTGCCAACCGCAGAGATGATCGACTTGGAGGACTTCGAGGAGAGTGCGCTGCCATGTGCTGACACTGGCAGGGACAACCGAAAGGCGGATGTCAGGGGCTGGCGTCGCTTCGCGCAGCTTGGCCCAGAATGCGGTGCAGTCCTCAGCTCCACGATGAATGGCCTGTCTACCTGTGGCACCACAGTGAATGCTCAGTTGTTCATCGATGTGAACACATGCTGTGGAGATATGTCGGTAGCTTGGTTGAAAAAAATCGGCTTCGCCCAGTATTCCAACTTGGCACTTTGGCACAGCATCAGATGCTAATGCCTGCGAGTGGGCTATCGATTATGCTGCGGAGACGGTTGCCCCCCTTGTCAGCGATGGCAGCGTCGCGATCCCTGGCCTCGAAGTTGCAGTGCCCCACCGCGGAGATTCAGAGTGGCAAGCCCACTGCGCCCGCGACCGTCGTCTTGGCGCGGGGCCCGACGGGGAAGAAGGCGAAGGGCCCCGAGGACGCTGCAGGA
>CAUYUJ010012507.1:0-15962 GCA_963575745.1 Prorocentrum cordatum | reverse complement strand
TCATCGGCCCTCGGGGCCAGAAAAGCACGCACCGTGCCGCGCCGGAGCGGGGCCTGGAGGGGAGTCCAGGCATGGTGGGGTGCACCGGTGCCTCTCTCGTGCGGAGGGCCACCGGCGGCCTGTTCTCGGCCAGCGTGGCACGAGGTCGGCCAGCTTGCCAGCAAGCGAAGATCGTTCGAGGCGATCCACTCGGCGTCAGAAGCCAGCGCCCCATCGCGACGTGCCTTGAGGCCCGACGTGCAGCACGGCGACAAGTCACGACCGCGGCCCTAGGCCTCGTCTTTCTGCTGCAGTCTTCGAGCCAGATCGATCAGTGATGGCCCCGGGCCCGAAGCCAGGCGAGAACGCCCAGTGCGAAAACATGTAGCGTCCCGATCTCAACGTGAGGTTGCCGTTAGGTCAAGCGCAGGCGCCTTTTTTTCATTTCGCGCGGATGTTATCGCGCGCTGGCGGCCCGCGCGAGCCACCGCGTGAGTCCGCCGTACCATCTCGGGCACCCAGCGGTCGCCGGCCGCCCGCCGCCACCCCTGGGAGCGCCGGCGAGGGCGCTGACGCCGACGCCAACGACGGCGACGACGAGGGCGGCGCCGAAAACGACGGCAGCGACGACGGCGGCGGCGAGGACGACGACGGCGGAGGACGACGACGGCGACAGCGGCGACGACGGCAGCGGCGGGCGCGGCGGTGGACGCGGCGCGCGGCGGGAGCGCACGGCCCGAGGAGCGCAACCGCGCCCTGCGCGCCCAGCTAGCCAGCGCGTCGCAGCGCCGGGACGAGCTGCAGCGCGGGCTGGCGCTGGCGGAGGCGGCCCTCCCCGAGCACGAGCGCGCCGCCGTCGAGGATATGCTCGGTTCCTCTGGAGAGGTGGGGAGGTCAGGGGCAACGACAGGGGGTGATGGGCATAGGGGGGGATGCATCGACCCCTAATCTTAAGTCGGGCCTGTCCCTCTAGAGGAGGAATATTCAAAAATTGTCAAATAACAGTCTGGGGACGATGTTTGATTAATTCTTTACGCTTCGCGTATCCCCACCAGCCCATCTCACAGCAGCAACTCTCGCGAAGCATGCCGACAGTCGTGTTTTTACCTAACATCGAAGACTGATAGGTTTCTAATAGGGTAAAAAGAGAGCAGCACATTACTTCAACATTACTTCAACATTACTCCACAGGGGGGTCTGGGCAGCCGTTGGGGGCAGTTGGGTGGCAGTTGGGGGGCCGTTGGGGTTTGCCGGGGGGAATCGTTTTTCGCATACAGTCACACACTTCGTGCTTTTCGATTTCCCAAAACTCCATTCCCGGGCCACATTTTGGAAGCCCTGGAGCTAACTGTAGGCCACTTCGTGCTCTTCGATTTCCCAGAACTCCATTCCCGGGCCACATTTTGGATGCCCGGAGCCAACTGTAGGCCATTTCGTGCTCTTCTATTTTCCAGAACTCCATTCCCGGGCCACATTCTGGATGCCCGGAGCCAATTGTAGGCCACTTCGTGCTCTTCGAGTTCCCAGAACTCCATTCCCGGGCCACATTTTGGATGCCCGGAGCCAACTGTAGGCCACTTCGTGTTCTTCGAGTTCCCAGAATCCAAGGAGCAGGCCTTCACATTTTGAGGCTGAGGCAGGCTGAGGCTGAGGCTGAGGCAGGCCGAGGCTGAGGCAGGCTGAGGCTGAGGCCGATGCCGACGGCAGACTGAGGCTGAGGCTGAAGCAGGCTGAGGCTGAGGCAGAGGCACGCTGAGGCTGAGGCTGAGGCAGGCTGATGCTGAGGCAGGCTGAGGCTGAGGCTGAGGCTGATGCAGGCTGAGGCTGAGGCAGGCTGAGGGTCGCACGCTTGAGCATCTCCTCGCTCAAGGCCACGACTGGAGCCTTTGGCGAAGCAGGATGCAGGCTGAGGCTGCGGCAGGCTGAGGCTGAGGCGGAGGCTGAAGGCAGACTGAGGCTGAGGCTGAAGCAGGCTGAGGCTGAGGCTGAGGCAGGCTGAGGCTGAGCCTGAGGCAGGCTGATGCTGAGGCAGGCTGAGGCTGAGGCTGAGGCTGATGCAGGCTGAGGCTGAGGCAGGCTGAGGCTGAGGCCGAGGCTGAAGGCAGACTGAGGCTGAGGCTGAAGCAGGCTGAGGCTGAGGCTGAGGCAGGCTGAGGTGAGGCAGGCTGATGCTGAGGCAGGCTGAGGCTGAGGCTGAGGCTGATGCAGGCTGAGGCTGAGGCAGGCTGAGGCTGAGGCCGAGGCTGAAGGCAGACTGAGGCTGAGGCTGCAGCAGGCTGAGGCTGAGGCTGAGGCAGGCTGAGGCTGAGGCTGAGGCAGGCTGGTGCTGAGGCAGGCTGAGGCTGAGGCTGAGGCTGATGCAGGCTGAGGCTGAGGCAGGCTGAGGCTGAGGCCGAGGCTGAAGGCAGACTGAGGCTGAGGCTGAAGAAGGCTGAGGCTGAAAAAAAAAAAGCCAACCAGGCGAGGCTGAGGCCTGAGGCAGGCTGAGGTGAGGCAGGCTGAGGCTGAGGCTGAGGCTGATGCAGGCTGAGGCTGAGGCAGGCTGAGGCTGAGGCCGAGGCTGAAGGCAGACTGAGGCTGAGGCTGCAGCAGGCTGAGGCTGAGGCTGAGGCAGGCTGAGGCTGAGGCTGAGGCAGGCTGGTGCTGAGGCAGGCTGAGGCTGAGGCTGAGGCTGATGCAGGCTGAGGCTGAGGCAGGCTGAGGCTGAGGCCGAGGCTGAAGGCAGACTGAGGCTGAGGCTGAAGAAGGCTGAGGCTGAGGCTGAGGCAGGCTGAGGCTGAGGCAGGCTGAGGCTGAGGCAGGCTGAGGCAGGCTGAGGCTGAGGCTGAGGCTGAGGCTGAGGCTGAGGCTGAGGATGAGGCAGGCTGAGGCAGACGCTGAGGCAGGCTGAGGCTGAGGCTGAGGCAGGCTGTGGCTGAGGCTGAGGCTGAGGCAGGCTGAGGCTGAGGCTGATGCAGGCTGAGGCTGAGGCAGGCTGAGGCTGAGGCTGAGGCCGACGGCAGACTGAGGCTGAGGCTGAAGCAGGCTGAGGCTGAGGCAGAGGCAGGCTCAGGCTGAGGCTGAGGCAGGCTGATGCTGAGGCAGGCTGAGGCTGAGGCTGAGGCTGATGCAGGCTGAGGCTGAGGCAGGCTGAGGCTGAGGCCGAGGCTGAATGCAGACTGATGCTGAGGCTGAAGCAGGCTGAGGCTGAGGCTGAGGCAGGCTGAGGCTGAGGCAGGCTGAGGCTGAGGCTGAGGCAGGCTGAGGCTGTGACTGCGACTGCCGTTGCCACTGCGACTGTCATCGCGAATGCGACTACGCTGCGAGAACAGCAAAGTTCTACAACTGGATTATCATCCGAATCTTAAGGGGAATGCTTCCAGATGTGCTCCTACACATCGATGTTAGGTTGCTTTGCCGGGATAATTCAGGCGTGTGTCCGCTTGGCCCCGCATATCTCCCCTGTTCCTCCTTCCTCCCGCCTCCTTGTACATCCTCCTTGTGAGGGGAGCGGGAGAAGGACGAGGCGGAGGAGGAGGGAGAGAAAGCGCTCCTCGTGATTTGAGTCTTTTGGGGTTTCTCGTCCTGGTGTGAGTCGTTCGGGCCCTTCTTCCTGGTGTGAGTCGTTCGGGCTCTTCGTGGTGTGAGTCGTTCGGGCTCTTCGTCCTGGTGTGAGTCGTTCGGGCTTCTCGTGGTGTGAGTTGTTCGGGCCCCTCATCCTGGTGTGAGTCGTTCGGGCCCCTCCTAATGGTGTGAGTCGTTAGGGATCCTAGTGGTGTGAGTCGTTTCGGGGCCCGCGTGTGGTGTGAGGTCGGGCTCCTGTGGTGTGAAGTCGGGGCGCCTCGTCCTGGTGTTGAGTCGTTCGGGCCCCGACTTGTGGTGTAGTCGTTCGGGCTCTCGTGGTGTGAGTCGTTCGGGCCCCTCCGTCCTGGTGTGAGCGTTCGGGCTCCTCGCCTTTGGGGCCTCTTGGTGCCTCGTGGGGCCTCTTGGGGGCCTCTTGGGGGCCTCTTGGGGGCCTCTTGGGGGCCTCTTGGGGCGTCGTGGGCCTCTTGGGGGCCTCTTGGGGGCCTCTTGGGGGCCTCTTGGGGCCTCGTGGGGCCTCTTGGGGGCCTCTTGGGGGCCTCTTGGGGGCCTCTTGGGGCCGCTTGGGGGCTTCTGGGGGGCCTCTTGGAGGCCTCTTGGGAGCCTCCTGGGGGCCTCTTGTGGCCATCTTGGGGCCTCTTGCGACCTCCGCAGAAGCGCAAAGGAGAGCTGCCCCCTGAGAAGGACAAAATGAGCCCAAAACCTTCGTAAAATCAATGATTTAGCTATGAGGGAAGATGAGCGCGGCCCCCTCAGAAGGCCAAAATGGGGCCAAAACCCTCGTAAAATCAATGATTTCTGCTTCAAAGACGAGTTGAGGGGCCAAACTCGGCCCCCCCGTCGGGGCCAGAATCCTCGTGAGGGTCGTCGTTTTTTGGCCCTCCCAGGAGTCGAAAAAGACCCCCCTGAGAACACTCGGGGCTCCCTGTCCAGGCCCAGGGGGAGGGGGGAGGGGGAGGGGTAAACCCCTCCCCGAAGGGGAAGAAGGGGGGTTGGGGGGTTGAGAACAGAGAAAGCTCTCTAAACCACTCACGCCCAAAGGGCTGGTGGGATTTGGGCTATTTTTGATTCTTTATTTTGTCTTTTTAATTTTCGTCCACAATCCGCCTGTAGGGGGACATGCCCGACCTAATCCGAACCGCCCATTGATCGCCGGTTGGGGTTCGAAAGCCCCAGCCTGCCCAGGAACGTGCGGAGTCACCATCGGGGGCCCCTCGTCGATCCATCGGCGATGTCTCGCCGATTCCATGTCGATGCGTCCCCCCCCGTGTGCCAGTCCCACCCGTGTGTTCGTTGCCCCTCGGGAGGGCGGACCGAGGAACGGGCGAGCACCGATCCTCGGGATTCCTTCGCAAGTGTCCACACGTCCTTCGGGGGTCTGCTCGAGCCCTGCGCGAGGGAGTGGCCGGGTGAGCCCAGGGGGTCGGCGGGTGCCCGCCCGTGGGGACCTCGTAGGATGCCACGATGGCTTGCACCACGCAGAGTGCACCAAGCAGGCTGCACTGCGCAGCGTGCAGATCATTAGCACCCTGCTTGCACCACGCAGGCAGCACCACATACTGTAGTTTGCACCATGCAGCGTTCACCACACAGCTTGAAGTCGGGCGTGTCCCTTCGCGGGAAGGGCACCCCACACATAGTCATCCAAATAGTCTGGTGACGATTTCTCGTGCCTTGATTGACATATGATTAAGATGGTATGTCAATGGTTGTCTGGAGATTGGTTCCGCGAGCGTACAATTCACGCGGTTGGAAAAATGCTACCACGCGCGGTGCCACCATTGTCTGGTTTGCCGAACTTGGTGGCGGCAGCGCGTGCTGTCGCGTTTTAGCCGAGGCGTGCCTACGTGACGATGTGGTTGGTGCAGCGTGCTCACTGGGGATCGACGGCGCGCCGTCATCGTAGAGTGGATGGCGCGGCGCTGCGAATGTATTGGCGCGCAGCATTGTAGAACGCTGGTCATGGTGATTTTGTCGCCGGTTCCGCGCCACCTTCTGTTAACACCGTTTGTTGGTGCATATCGAAGGAAGCAGGAAGCCCGCGCGATGTCAGGGCATGCCCATGCCCACAGTCCTGAGTGACATTTACTAAAGTCCATCCGCCACCATTCCTCCCATCATCACCCAAGCTCAAACGCACAAAGGGGACGAGATACTTCCGACTGCACACAGCGAAGGGGGTCTGGATATCTAGCTCTTGCCCAGAGATTCAACAAGGACCGCTCATCCACAGGAGTGCGCCACCTACGGATGAGGATCAGGGAGCAGCAGTAGGCGGATCAGGAGAAGGGGCAGGAGAGGCAGGAATAGGGGAAGAGGAGAAGGAGGAGGAGGAGGAGGAGGAGTTGAAAAAGTGGCATGAGAAGCAGGAACAAACAGGAGGAGGAGGAGAAGGAAGACAAGGAGGAGGAGTGGGACATGTGCAAACCCAAGGCGCATCAACGATATTACACTGAATCCTCCCCCCAACCTCCCTTGTCATAGTCCCTATGTGTTCATTGAGGGAAGCGTTCCAGTGGAAGACAACCGTTTGAGAATCGCCAATCCTGCCAATGCACCATTTCTCAGATGCCAATGCCACGAACTAACGTGATTGTTGTGTTTTGATCATCTTGAATCGTGCCAGAGCGTCATTCCCAGGATTTCGAATCCGCGAATCAACGAGCCTGCTCCGTCTTGACAGTCCTCAATCGTGCCAGAACACAATTGCTAGGACTTCATCACTGTGAAGCTTTGAAACTGATGCAAGATTTTGGGGCAAACGCGCGCGGCGCTAGGGCGACATCCACATGTTCTAAAAAAAAGGCTCTCTATCCTTGAATATGTTGCATTATTAAGACGAGTGCAAGGCGTTGAGGCGAGAACCTCATTTTGAAAACGGTCTGCCCTCGAGCCTTGAAGCTGCTGCAAACTGTCAAGACGAACGTGCGCGGCGCCAAGGCGAGATCCACATGTCGAAAACCACCTGCTGTCAATATTTGGAAGCATTGCCATGTGTAAGCTCAAGGGTTCCATACGTGATGGGGAAGTCTCGGACGAAACGCCCGGCTCGCCCCACTGACACGCTCGGGGGTGGGACAGAGAAAAGATATGTATAATGATTACTGGCCTGGAACATATCCCTATCCCTACGCTGGGCACCTCCTCATCACGATGCCAATCTTAGGGATTCCCTTTTTTTTTGAGGGCGAATCCCTAAGATTGTCATCGCCTTTTGGCGTGTCAATCTTAGGGATAGGGATACGTTCGAGGCTGGTAAAATGAACATGGAGGAGGAGGAGGAGGAGGAGGAGGAGGAGAATGAGGAGCTTGGGGCGCTGATGCCTGAGTAATGCCACGATTTTGAGGAGCTGATCGTGGATGACATGCTCCTGGAGGACGTGGCCCGGCGGCAGGAAGAGCAGACGCTGCTCTTGCAAGGCTTCCGGTCCGGTGGTGGCGTGGGCGCAGTGGCGTGGAGGGAGGGGATGGAGAGACGCACCAGGTAAATGATGAGAACCCACGCCTCCTCTCGCCGTTCAGACAAGACGACTGAAGGTTTTTGGCAATGTTCGGCCTCCAGGGCTCCCTGGACCAGGCCCTGGAGCAGTCAACGAACAACTCAGGATGAAAAGCTTGTCCCAGGAAGTGGTCTAGACCTCGGGGGGTCCACGTTGTGAACAAATCGCCACGTCGGAAGGCAAAAGTGAGGATAGAGCTAAAGAGCGATTTGCGGACGTACAAGCGGATGGGCAGGTGGATGTACGAGTAGGGGATGTTGCACTTGCGTGAGGGATTTGGCACGTCGTAACATGAGCTCGGCACGGCAGATGGCAGGCCGAAGTTGCAGTAGATGATTGTGCCTTGGTTCGAAACCAGGCGGATGTCAGCTATGCAATGCGACGTTGGGCTGGGATAAGTTACGCTGTAACCATGGCGCTAACTTTAGGTATCGTGTTAACGTTTGATCCACTTTGCTTGACTGAGCAGCATCGTTCGCCCTGCCCATTGAGTACGTGGCTTTTGAAACGACATCGATGCACACAGAAGTGCGATGTTGCGCGAACAGTTTCCATGATAATCCCATGAGATGACCAAAGGATGCCAATGCCATTCTAGGAGTACCGGGGCTCCGTGGGATTGAGCAGGCATGAAAGTGCAGGAGTTCTCCAGGGACCGCCGTCGGCGCACCCTCAGTGAAGCGCAGACACTGCGCATCTGGTTGGGCAAGCCAGCCCAGATGTGTATCTCTCGCGGCGGCGACCGACTGGCGCCCCCGTCCCCCTCGAAGGGACATGGCTTCGCTGGGGCTTGACCCTGCTGAAACGGACGCGTCATCCATGCGTCAACGCCACGGCTACGCGCCTCTCTCTCTCTCTCTCTATTTGTCGTTTTTTGCCTGTCTGTCTTTCTGTCTATCTGACTGTCAGCACCTTTTTTTTTATATATATATATATGCATATATATGCATATATATGTACATATAATTAAATGTGATATGTACATATACATAAACATAAACATAAGCATTCCTGTTCCTATCTGTTATAGGGCCGGGGACTCCAGGAAAAGCCCCCACACACCTAACGAATTTGGCCCACCCAGGCCTCTCGGGCAGCCCTCCAGACGACCCGAGAGAACCCCACGAGAGCCCAAAGACGGCCCCAGAGGGCTCCAGGCGTTCCAGCACGCTCCCAATACGACCCCAGAGAGCCCCAAGACGGTCCACGACGACCCCAAAGAAGCCGTCATACCCCCAAAGATCGTTCCAAAACGTCCCAAGAGGCCTCCAGAAGCATTCCCAAGAAGGTCTCAAGAGGCAAACATCATGCATTTTCTGTTGGTTTTTGGTGAATTTGTGGGCTCTCATATTTTCCGCTTCCCGATACTCCAAGACGGCGGTCTTCTGGGCGGCCGAAGCTGCCTGGGAGGCTCGAAAATCGCCCCACAATCATCCGAAAGGGCTTTTAGGTAGTCCAAGAGAGCCCCAACATGGCACAACAGGGTTCCAAGATGGCCTAAGAGAGCCGCATGACGGCCCAAGATAGCCCCAAGACACCCTCCGAAGCATTCCAAATCGTGACCCGGTCGTTCAGGGAGACCGCGGTTGGAGGCAGGGTGGCCCGAGGAAGCCCCCAGAGGCCCCCAGAAGACACACAGGAGGCCTCCAGAAGGCCTCAAGCAGGCCTGAAAAATTTCCGCAAGGCCCCCAGAGGCTCTCTAAGGAGGAGCTTCCGCAAAAAGAACTGAGGAGGATGGGGAGAATACGCAGGGTAGGGCGAGAATAACGAAAAAGAAGCATGGAGGAAGGACAACGAATAACACTATTGCAACGTTGATGCCGAAAAGGCAACAAGGAGTCATCGCTCAATTGTGGGTTTAACCTTCCTGCCGTTCCGCCCGCATACCAAACTTCAAGGACCAAGGTGCATGGTGTGAAGCGCCAATGCAGTCTTGTATTACATTATACTTACATATATATATATATACATATATATATATGTATATATATATACATTACACCAGAGAAGAACCCAATCACTGGATGGTTTTCGCTGAGGAGATCGACCGGGAACTCGGGAGCCGGGGAACCCAGAACCCACCGAAATCGGCCCGGAATCAATAACCTGGAACCCGGGAACCCGGAACCTACCAAAATCGGCGGGAAATTTCCGCCAAATCTTCCAGCTTCCGCTAGGACCCCTTCAGTGCAAGCACTGATTGGGAATATATATATATATATATATATATGTGTATCGGAGGTTGGGGGGTGAGTCCGACGTGAAACGGAGACCCCCCCTACTGGGAAATCGATTTTGGTTTCGGGTTCGTGTCGTGCGTGCCGTGCGTGCGTGTGGGCGAGGCGAAGCTGCGTGGGCGGGCGAGAGGAAATCCTCCTGTGGCTGGGCCGCGGCCGGACCAAATGATTCTCCTGGCGGCCGGTGTCGCGCCGTGTCCGGCCGGTGTCCCGCTGGTGTCCCGAAATCTTCCTGTGGCTGGGCCGCGGCCGGACCAAATGATTCTCCTCTGGCGGCCGGTGGCGCGCGGTGTCCCGCCGGAGTCCCGCTGGTGTCCCGAGGTGGTCCGTGGTGTCCCGCGGTGTCCCGTTGAGTGAGATCGATATTGAGATCGATACTGAGATCGATAAGTGTCCCGTGGTGTCCCGTTGCGTGAGATCGATAGTGAGATCGATACTGAGATCGATGTGGTGCCCCGAGGTGTCCCGTGGTGTCCCAAGAAGTGAGATCGATAATGAGGTCGATAGTGAGATCGATAGGTGTCCCGTGGTGGCACGTGGTGTCCCGTTGAGTGAGATCGATAGTGAGATCGATACTGAGATCGATGTGGTGTCCCGAGGTGTCCCGTGGTGTCCCGTGGTATCCCAAAAAGTGAGATCGATAGTGAGATCGATAGTGAGACCGACAGGTGTCCCGTGGTGTCCCGTTGAGTGAGATCAATAGTGAGATCGATATTGAGATCGATATGGTGTCCCGAGGTGTCCCGTGGTGTCCCTTGATGTCCCGTGGTGTCCAACGGTGTCCCGTTGAGCCAGATCGATAGTGGAATCAAGAGTGAGACCGATGGTCAGATCCAGAGGTGCCCCGCGGTGTTCCGTGGTGTCCCGTGGTGGCCCGTGGTGTCCCTTGGTGTCCCATGGTGTCCCGTTGAATGAGATCGATAGTGAGATCCCGTGGTGTCCCGTGGTTTTCCGTTGAGTGAGATCGATAGTCAGATCGATTGAGTCAGATGTTGGTTCCCCCCCCTCTCCCCCCCCCGCCCACAACCTCCTTATCACCCGAAGGGTGTTCGTATAGGTATATATCATGTGTCCGCCTTGTGTACGCGCGATGTATCAAGTCGGGCCTGTCCCCCTACAGGGGGATTTTCTACGAAAAATAAAAGATACCCAAAAAATAATCCAAAAATGCTCCAAAAATAGTCTGGGGATTATTTTTTTAGTATTTTCTACCTTTTTAGGGTATTTTGGGGTGTATTTCTTGTTTTTCGTCGAAAATCCCCCTGTAGGGGGACAGGCCCGACCTAAGCGATGTATCATGCACGCGCCCTTTCTGAAAAAAGCCTTGCGTGTGCCGCCAACCGTCTTCGGAGGGCCCCGGCCAGGCTCGGCGTGAGCGTGCAGCGTATGTCTAGGCCTCCTGGATGAGGTCGGAGCAGAGGGGTCGAAAGACGGGAGGCGTTTGTTTTAAAATACATCTATATATATATATATATATATATACATATATATATATTAAATAATAATAATAGTAAAATAAAATACGATAACAAAAAAAAAAAAACGACGTCGGGGGTCGGAGGATTGCGCCGCATCGCCGATGCATCGTCGATGCGGTTCGATCCTGAGCCCGTGTCTCTTCACGCCGACGTCGCCGATGCATCGCCGATACTTAGGCGATGCATTTGCGATGCGGCGCGATCCTTAGACCCTATCTACTCCGACCCCATCCATCGGTGGCGAGCGAGGGGGGAAAGTGAGAAGGGGCGGGCCTTCTCAGAAGGCTCGGAAGTCCCCTGGCCTTTTTGAACAGTTTCCTAAGATTCCCCCAAAGACGCCGAGAACTTCTCAGAAGGCGCAAGGGCTTCTGAGAAGTCCCGCCGCCTTCTGAGAAGGCCTTCTCCTTCTCACTTTCCCCCCTCGCTCGCCGTCGATGATGGTCTTCGGCCAATCCCGCCACCGTGCCTGGTTTGTGGCTCTGAGGCCTCTTGGATGGTCGTTGGGAGCTCGTCGAGGCCCTTCGGGGGCCTCCAGGAGGCAGTTTTGAAGTCTCCTGGGGGGCTCTTCTGGGGCCTCCTTTTGGGGCCTCTTGGGCCCCGACAGCTGGCTAGCATTGAGGCTGCGGAAGCGAGAGAGCGAACCAAGCCAGCCCCCCTCGCTCGCTGCCAAATTTGAGAGGCCTACAACGTTCGGGCCGGACGACAGGGGGGGATTGGGAAAGTGGGGGGTACGGAATTTGCTGCATGCAGCTGGTTTCGGCCCCACCGAGGGGCCCATTCCTCGATACATATACCGCCTCCGGCGCCGGGAGGCGCCGGGAAAATCAGCTACGTGAGCTGATTCTCAAACCCCCCCTTTGCTATCCCCCCCTTTCGCCCGGCCCGAAACGTGTCGGGGCCCACCCAGCTCCTCGGCGCGACGCGCGGACCCCCGAAGGTCTGGACCCCCCCCTCCCCCCGGGGGCCTTCGCCGTGCGTCCCTGGCCGGCCTGCTGCAGCCCCGGGGCGAGGAGGCGCTCCTCCAGGCTATAAGAGCACACAGGACACCTCGGCCTCGATGCCCAGACCTCCTCGCGTCGTGGACAAACCGTGAAGGGAAGTTTTGCACTATTTTCCGCCTCGGGGGGTCCCGACCCTTTCCCCAGGACCGGCTTTTCGTCCCAAGTCGTTTTTTGGACGGCCCCGGGGCCCGGCGAGGGCCCCCCAGTGCCGAAAATACCGAAAAGCCGCTCGTCCTGATTTTTGTTTCCGACGCGATCACGCCTGGGCCTGGGGCCCCCAGAGACCGAACACTGGGAAAGTCCTGCGCCCGCCGCCGCCGCCCTGTTGCCCAGCGGGCAGGAGGAGGAGGAGGGGGAGGAGGAGGAGGAGGCGGAGGCGGAGGAGGAGGAGGAGGAGAAGGAGGAGGAGGAGGAGGAGGAGGAGCAGGCGGAGGAGGAGGAGGGGGAGGAGGAGGGAGGAGGAGGAGCAGGAGGGAGGAGGAGGAGGCAGGAGGAGGAGCAGGGAGGGAGGAGGAGGAGGGAAGGAGGAGGAGCAGGAGGATCAGGAGCAGGCGGGAGGGAGGTAGGAAGGGGAGGAGGAGCGAGGAGGAGGAGGAGGAGGAGGAGGAGGAGGAGGAGGAGGAGAGGAGGAGGAGGAGGAGGAGGAGGAGGAGGAGGAGGGGAGGAGGAGCAGGAGGAGCGAGGAGGAGGAGGAGGAGGAGGAGGGAGGAGGAGGAGGAGCGAGGAGGAGGAGCAGGAGGGAGGAGCAGGAGGAGAGCAGGAGGAGAGGAGGCAGGCGGAGGAGGAGGACGGGGGGGGGGGGGAGGGAGGGGGAGGAGGAGGAGGAGGAGTAGGAGGAGGAGGAGGAGGAGGAGGAGGAGGAGGAGGAGGAGGGAGGAGGAGGAGGAGGAGAAGAAGCAGGAGAGGCAGGAGGAGGAGGAGGAGCCAGGCGGAGGAGGAGAACAGGCGGAGGAGGAGCAGGCGGAGGAGGAGGAGGGGGGGGGGGAGGAGGAGGAGGGAGGAGAGGAGGAGGAGGAGGAGGAGGAGGAGGAGGAGGAGGGAGGAGGAGGAGGAGGAGGAGGGAGGAGGAGGAGAAGAGGAGGAGGAGGAGGAGGAGGAGCAGGAGGAGGAGAGGAGGAGAGGAGGAGCAGGCGGAGGAGGAGGACGGGGGGGGGGAGGAGAGGAGGAGGAGGAGGAGGAGGAGGAGGAGGAGGAGAGGAGGAGGAGACAGGAGGAGGAGGAGGAGGAGGAGCAGGCGGAGGAGGAGGACGGGGGGGAGAGGAGGAGGAGGAGGAGGAGGAGGAGGAGGAGGAGGAGGAGGAGGAGGAGGAGCAGTACAAGCCCAAGACGCCTTTCTCCTGTTCCGGCGTGCCCGCCGCCCGCGGAGAGCCCCCCGCGGAGGCCCCGGGCGCGACGCCGTCGGCGAAGGCCCCGAGGGGCGGCCAGGGCCCGCCCGCCTGCCGGAGGAGCACGGCGGGCCGCGAGGCCTCCAGGAGCGCCTGCCGCGGAGAGCGGTGCGGAGGACCCTGATCATCGGATGCTGGAAGTTTCCAGTCGCGACCGACGAGAACGGTCGCTACCGATTTCGGTTCCAGTTTCGGTATCGGTCGCGACCGTTTGCTTCAAAGCGGTCGCGACCGATCGGTGGCGACCAATCGGTCGCGATCGGTGGCGACCGGTCGCGACCGATTCGCGATCGGTCACGACCGATTTGGAGTGCCGATCGGTCGCTACCGATCGCGACCGAAAAACATCGGTATCCAATGATCTGGGGAGTGCACGGTTCTGGGCTTGCGGAGGACGATCCCTGGAGAGGAGGCACGCTGCCAAGTAATTCCCAGGTGTCTGAAACAGGTGTTCTAAATATGTTCTAAACATGTGATGGACATGTAAAAGACACGTTCGAGATATGTTTAGAACACGTTTCCGGCATGGAAAACCCTTTTTCAATTCAGTGATAGGACTGTTAGGGTGTCCATTGTCGCGGCATCCACAATTCTAGGCTTAGGTCGGGCCTGTCCCTCGACAGCAGGAATATTCCAGAACAGTCAAAAGATAGTCTGGGGGCGATGTTTCTGTTAGTTGCTGACCATGTTTGAGGATTGCTTGACTACCTCTTATCTGTTTCTCGAGATTCGGCTGGAGGACATGCCCGACCTAATTCTAGGCCTCCCAAATGGGGTCGGAGTAGATGGGGTCGGAGGATCGCGCCGCACCGCCGATGCATCCGCGATGCATCGGCAATGCGGCCCGATGCGGGGCCAAATTTTCCCTCACGCCGACGTCTCCGATGCATCGCCGACGTCGCCAGAGCATGGCCGATGCATCGCCGGAGGAGCACGGTGGGCCTCCGCCCCTCCAGGAGCGCGGTCGCGGAGAGCGGTTCGCAGACCCCCTCGCGTCGCGACAAAGTCGTGGCGTGAGGTTCTTCGCTATCTCCACACCCCCTCGCGTCGTGTGAAAAATTCACGACGGGCGGTTTCTCCTTATTTTCGGCCTCCAGGAGCCCTTCCCGGGCCTCGGGACCGTCAACAAAACCATTAACCGGTCCCGGGGCAGGGGTCCAGACCTTTGGGGGTCGACGTTGTAATCAATCACGACGTTGGAGGTCTGGGGGAGTGCCGGGTGAGGTTTCGGGCTTCGCACGGACCGCCCCCCCCAGGTAGTTCGGGCGGGCCGTACGTCGGGCCTGTCACTCTTCAGGAGGAGTCGTTAAGAACGAGCGCATTCTGTGGTCGCTTGGAGGGGGGGGGGTTGGAACCGGACCCCCCCCGTTCCCCCCCCCCTCCCTCCCTCTCCTCTCTCCTCGGGCCGGCGCCTGCGTCGGCGGGCGGCTGGCGGCGGCGGCGGGGAGCGTCGACGAGGACGACGGTGTTGGGTTGTGGTGGTGGTGGTGGCGGTGGTGGTGGTTGTGGTGGTGGTGGTGGTGTGATGGTTTGTTGTGGTGGTGGTGGTTGTGGTGGTGGGTGGTGGGTGGTGGTGGTGGTGGCGGTGGTGGTGGTGGTGGTGGTGGTGGTTTGTGGTGGTGATGGTGGTGGTGGGTTGTGGTGGCGGTGCTGCTGCTGGTAGTGGTAGTGGTGTGGTGGTGGTTTGTGGTGGTGGTGGTGGGTTGTGGTGGTGGCGGTTGTTTGTGGAGGTGGTGCTGGTGATGGTGATGGTGGCGGTGGTCGTGGTGTGGTGGTTTGTGGTGGTGGTGGTGGTGGGATGTGGTGGTGGTGGTGGTGGTGGTGGTTGTGGCGGTGGTGGGGGTGGTGGCGACCCCCTGTAGATTGTGGTGGTGGTAGGTTGGTATGGTGGTGGTTGTTGTGGTGGTATGGTGGTGGTGGTGATGGTGAGTTCTGTGGTAGGTGGTGGTGTGGTGGTGGTGGTTGTGGTGGTGTGGTTGTGTGGTGGGTTGTGGTGGTGGTGGTGTAGTTGCAGGTCGGTGGTGCATGGTGGTGTAGTGGTGGGAATCCGTCGCTGCGCCTCGCTGTCGCCGGAGCTGAGCGCCGGCGCTGCTGGGCCGCGCCAGCTCCATTCCGGCCGCCGGCGCCGGCGCCAGGGGGGCCTATCAGGGCCGCCGACTGTGAGCCCCTGCCAAGTTTCCCACTTGGAAAAACCCCCCTGACCTGCTTCTGGTCATCGTCGTTGCTCCCCGCCGTCGGCGCTGCTGGCGCCGGCCCAAGGACCGACAGCGCCGGCGCAAGGGGGGGGGGTTGAATCCCCCCCCTTGGACGGGGAGGGGGGGGGGGGTGAGTTTCGGGAGGGGGGTGAGGGGAGTCACTCTCGTCTTGATCGGCGGCGCCGAGCGTTGGGGAGGGGCCCACCCCCCGATTCGAAACGCGCCGCCGAATGTTCCCAAGGCAGACGCCTGTGAAACGCGCTCTCTCATCAAACATGTTTCTTTGATTTAAAAACCATGGTATCGATTGTTCCATTATGTCTTGATTATTGTTGGAATGTTTGTTGTTTATTATTGTCATTCTTTCGCGCATCCACGCCTGTATAAGGGGGCGTGCCCGACCTAAGGCTGGTTTCGGAAGGCCACCCAGGCTGGCAGCGGGCCCCCCGAGTAGCCCCAGGGCGGTCCCGACACTTCCGCCCCCGGGCGCGGACCTAACCACCACCACCACCACCTGTTCTACGACTACCACTACTACTACTACTACTACTATTACTACTACTACTACTACTACTACTACTACTACTACTACTACTACTACTACTACTACTACTCACTACTACTAC
>CAUYUJ010012506.1:0-15971 GCA_963575745.1 Prorocentrum cordatum | reverse complement strand
AGAGAGAGAGAGAGAGAGAGATGGAGAGAGAGAGAGAGAGAGATATGGAGAGAGAGAGAGAGAGAGAGATGTAGAGAGAGAGGGAGAGAGAGAAAGAGAGAGAGAGAGGGAGGGAGGGAGGGAGAGAGAAGTAGGCAACTGCTGGCTCGAGGCGAGCTGGGATACACGGCCCCAACAACTGCGGGGCGCTCCCCGGACGGGGCGAGCAGGTGGAGGGGGAACGGCTCCTCAGAGAGAACCCCCTGCTCCTTCGAAGGCGCGGGCCGGGCCTGCAGACGTAGGGCCAGCGCTCAAGAAGCAGCCTCCCCCCCGCCCCTCCCTGCCACCGCGTGCGCGCCGCCGGCCGGAGGCGGGCGGCTCGCGGGGGAGGGCCCGCGGGGCGCCGAGGCTCCGGCTCGGCTCCGGGCTCGGCTCTCTCGGAGGAGGGCAGGGCATACCCCGCCTCGGAGGAGGCCGTTGTCGTTTCGGCTTCGCTTTGCGGTAGAAGGCGGAGTCGGGACAAGAGAGCGAAGGAGAACGAAGACGCAACGAGAACGAAAAACACCGTTCAGGTTCAGCCCCGGTACCCATACCGCGGCCCCCGCCTCGTTTTCCCGTCTTTTGTTGGCCTACTGGGAGGCCCTCGTTGTCACCGCTGGATTCGCCCTATAATTCTGGTCGGGGGTGGACAGACCTCCTACCCTGACGCGTCGATCAAGGCATTGGCCGTTTTCGGTTCGCGAGAGGGCGTCGCGGCCGTCATTTTTGCGGGTCCATGTCCGTCGGTTTCGGTCCCAGGCCGTTTTCACTAAGGGGAGTTTTATCAAAGGGAGTTTTGTCCACCGCCGATCTGGTCGGAACGCACCCCAGGAGGGGTCCGGGGAGCAGCGGTCAGTGTGCCTGTTCGTTTCCCCAGCTCTGGCTCAGGCATCTCGGCCTGGGTGGCCGCCCTCATGCGCAGGCGGCAAGGGGCGCTAGCGGCAGACGAGGTGCTTCCAGAATCCCCCAGGCCTCGTATCCTTCAGCAAACAGACGTGGTGAGTGCGAAGGCGTCGCGCAGTGTTCACTTGTCGCTGTTCGACTCCACTTCCTCCGGCCGATGGGTACGCGTGCGACCGCGTATCTGTGGGATCACGTTCGACGTAGCATCGGCGCAGGAGTGGAGCGAGCGGGCCTCCCCCCATGGGCGCGAAGATAACCGCGCCTCGCGCCTCGCGCCCTCCTCCTCCTGCTCCTCCTCCTCCTCCTCCTGCTCCTCCTCCTCCTCCTCCTCCTCCTCTTCTCCTCCCCCTTCCTCCTCCCCTTCCCCTCCCTCCTCCTCCTCCTCCTGCTCCTCCTCCTCCTCCTACTTCCTCCTCATCCCCTCATCCTCTCCGCCGTCCTCCTCCTCTTCCTCCCCCCATGCTCCTTCTCCTCCTCCTTCTCCTCCTCCTCCTCCTCCTCCTCAGGCTCTCCTCTCCCCCTCTCCTCCCTCCTCCTCCTCCTCCTCCTCCCCCTCCTCCTCGCCTCCCCTCCTCCGCCTCTCCTCCTCCTCCCCCTCCTCCTCCTCCTCCTCCTCCTCCTCCTCTTCTACTCCTCCTCCTCCCTCCTCCTTCTCCTCCTCCCCCTCTCCTCCCCATCATCCTCCTCCTCCTCCCTCCTCCTCCTCCTCCTCATCCTCCTCCTCCTCCTCCTCCTCCTCTCTCCTCTCCTCTCCCCCTCCCCCCCCCCCCCATCCCTCCCCTCCCCCTCCTCCTCACGGGGCTCGGGGCTTGAGCGCCTTTCCCCCGGGGCCGCGGCGCGGTGAGGGCGCGATGAGAGCCGCGCGTTCGCGCGCCGCGGCCCCGCGGTGGGACGTGCCCCGAGGCGTCGGGGCTCTGCTTGGGCTCGAGGGTAGCTCACCCGCCGCCTCCCCCCCACCACCGCCGCCACTGATGGGCTTGTTTTCCACCACCACCATAAGTTGGATAGGGGAGGAGTCCTCCTCCTCAGCCTCATCCTCCTCATTCCGCCCCTCCACCACCTCCGAAACTTCCTCCTCATCTCTCCTCTCCTCCTCTCCTCCTCTTCCTCCTCCTCCTCCTCGTCCTCCTCCTCCTCCAACACCTCCACTTCCTCCTCCTCCTCCTCCTCCTCCTCCTCCTCCTTCCCCCCTTCAACTTATGGTGGTGGTGGTGGTGGTGGAGAACAGGCCCATCAGCGACCTTTGCCTGCCCAGCCCCTCGCCGCTCTCCCTCCGAGGCCTCCAGCGGAGCAGCAGGCTCTGGCGGACAGTGGCAGCCTCCACACGATCGGCGGATCTCAGTGGGGTGTGGCAGTGCGACGAGCCCGTCCCGAAAAGCCCCTCTAGGAGGTTTTTTTGGATCCTTGGGGGGGGGTGTCGTTCAAACAAAACCCCTTCAGGGGAGTTTTTCTGTAGCAGATCATGGGAGCCTCGAATACCACTGTCATTCCGTCTGTAGCTTCGATTAGCGACGATTAGCGTCTGGGAGTCGATGAGATAGCGCCGATCTAGCGTCGGCTTGCGTCGATTCAGCGTCGATTAGCGTCGACTAGCGTTGATTCGCGTCGATCCGCAAGAGCCGATCAGATGGTTTGGGAGGCTCCCATGAGTTGCCATCGACAGGTTGTTTTTTGGATCTTGGAGGGGGGTCGTTCAAAACAAACCCTTTCGGCAGTTTTTTTGATCCTGGAGGGGGACTGTTAAAACAAAACAACCCTTTCAGGAGTTTTTTGTTGTTGGATCCTCCTGGAGGGTCAAAACAACCCGTTCAGGAGGATTCTTTGGGATTTTGGCGGGGGATCCTTCAAACAAAGCCTTTCCAGTATGGTTTTGTTGGATTCTGGTGAGGGGCTTCCTTCAAAACAAACCCTTTCACCAGGAGGATTTGTTTTTGGATCCTGGAGAGGGGTTCGTTCGGCCTCCACCCGAGCGGCGGAGCTGGGGGGCCGTGTCGGTCCCCACTCGGCGGGCGCAGGCTCGTGACATCCGCCGACTGGCCTGAGGCCTGGAAGCGGCCCCTGGAGCAGCGCCGCGGATGGCAAAACCTGTGCCTTCGGAAGTGGACGAGGTGGGCGATGTGGCCGAGGTGGGCGACGACGAGGGGAGGAGGTGGACGAGGTGGACGAGGTGGTCGAGGTGGATGACGGAATTGTGCCAGGACGTGGACGAGGTGGACGACGACGAGGGGGAGGGGGAGGGGGGGGGAGGGGGGGGATGGGGGAGGGGAAGGGGAGGGGGAGGGGGAGGGGGGGGGGGAGGGGGAGAGGGGAGGGGGAGGGGAGGAGGAGGAGGAGTAGGAGTAGGAGTTTAGGAGGAGTAGGAGTAGGAGTAGGAGTGGAGTAGGAGGAGGAGGAGGAGGAGGAGGAGGAGGAGGAGGAGGAGGAGGAGGAGGAGGAGGAGGAGGAGAGTAGGAGGAGGACGAGGAGGGAGGAAGGACGAGGAGGAGGAGGAGGAGGAGGAGGAGGAGGGAGGAGGAGAGGAGGAGGAGGAGGAGGAGGAGGAGGAAGGAGGACGAGGGGGGGGAGGAGGAGGAGGAGGAGGAACCTGAACTTGTCCGCCAGGCGGCGTCGAGGGAGGAGAAGGAGGAGGAGGAGGAGGATGATGATGATGAGGAGGAGGAGGAGGATGAGGAGAGGAGGAAGAGGACAGGAGAGGAGGAGGAGGGAGGAGGAGGAGGAGGAGGAGGAGGAGGAGGAGGAGGAGGAGGACGAGGAGGGGGAGGAGGAGGAGGAGGAGGAACCTGAACTTGTCCGCCAGGCGGCGTCGAGGAGGAGGAGGAGAAGGAGGAGGAGGAGGAGGATGATGAATCAGGGGGAGGAGGAGGAGGATGAGGAGGGAGGAGGAAGGAGGAGGAGGAGGAGGAGGACGGAGGAGGAGGAGGAGGGAGGAGGAGGAGGAGGAGGAGGAGGAGGAGGAGGGAGGAGGAGGAGGAGGAGAGGGAGGTGAGGAGGAGGAGGGAGGAGGAGGAGGAGGAGGAGGAGGCGGAGGAGGGAGGAGGCGGAGGAGGGAGGCAGAGGCGCGGCCCTCGCGGCCGGCGCTGCGCGCACCGCGCGGCCTGGCCCCGCGCGGCCCAGGAGCTGCGCGGCTGCGCGGAGGCCGTGTCGCTGTGCGCCGAGTCGCTGGTGACGGGCAGGGGCGGGTCCGCCGCGAAAGATGCGCACCGCAGATACATCGATTGACTAGGGCCGAGGGTTCAGAGAGCGCCTGTCTCTGCAGGACCACCAAAAAAGGGACGTCAAGGTGGTTCAACGCCCTGCCGATTTAGCCGACGAAGATGTGCAAAGTCCAACCATTCGCTTATGTCCAAAATTCTGTGTATCATTTGCAACATGACCGAACAGGTTGATTGCGCCCCTTGAAGTCCGTTTGGGGTGTTCTGCAGACCTGACCCCCCAGCCCTGCTCAATACATCGAAGAAGAAAAACCGCCATAAACAAAAACATCAACTTCGGGCGCTCCCGCGTCGTCGCGGGAGGCGTCGGACTTTTCGTCGGGTCTAGCGCGCCTTTTTGGAATCCCCAGAAGAAGGAGCAACGCCATAAGCATCAACTTTTTGCGTTTTTTCTCTTCTTCTAGGGCGGGTCCGCCGCGAAAGATGTGCACCGCAGATGCAGTCAACCCGCATGGTAAGGATGAGCAACTTTCTCCAAGGCTCCCTTTGCACCCTCCCCCCTGGGCCCATCCGTGGCCTTTTTCGCTGGCCACGCCCCGCTCGCAAAGTGTCGACATGGCCCTCCAAGGCCCCTCAACTAGCACAGTGCGTCGGCGTCACCCCAACATACTAATACTATGTGTGCGTCGCCCTCCCAGGGGCGACGCGCGCACCGAGAAATCTTTTTGTATATGCCTCGTGGCGGGCGCTTTCTGGCCACACTGCTCGGGAAACGATACACCACAAGATGGGTATACTGCATGTTCGGGTCAGACGCGCACCTCCAAGGATGACATCTAGTATCAGTGGCTTGGGGTATCTCTGTGCGCCCCAGTGCAAGGTGACTGCGATGCCAACACAGCTGGGCCTCAGATGCGCGACGGCAGAGAACGGGGCCGACTGCCCCGATAGTCGCGCGTGAGCTTCCGGCGTCATGCCTCGCGCCGCGCGCAGGCACCCTCTTCTCTGCGTCGTGTGCCACTGTGGCTGTGCTCTGTCTCCCTAATTAGAGCTTTGCGTCGCCCGCCTAGCTTTTAGCGGGAAGAGGTTCGCCCTCGACCCGCAGACCAAAAAATCGGGTGTGCCAGCATGGCGGCCCGCACAAGCCGCGGCGCAAGGTCGCCAGGACTTCTGGCGCAGGACTCGTTTCCTTTCGTCGCTCAGGTGTTCGCTGCGTGGGCGTTTCTGGGGCCCGCCTACCCTGAGATCCAGGCGCTGCAGTTTTCTCGCACAGTGTGCGTTTTCGCGCGGTTTCGGTCCCCAGGACCAGCACAGAGATGCGGCCCATAGTCCCAGTCGTGGCAATCTTGTATCTCAGGTCAGCGGATCCGTTCGGCACTAGTTTGATTCTGGTTCGATTCGGTTCGGTTCTGGCTCGACTAGCTCGATTCCAGCTCGATTCTAACTCGACTCAAGTTCGACTCAAGTTGGACGGACGTTCGTCGCAGCATCGAGGCACGAGTTTAGCGAGTGGCTCCAGGAAGGCCCCCAGAACTAGCATGGAATAACAGACGCTCCCCAGCGGATCGCTCCTGGGCCTCAGGAGAGAGGGCGACGGTGTGTAAATCACAGTGGAGACTCGTGCCAAGAAACACCCTGCTTGCCTCCCCAGGGTGCCCCTGGGTTTCTTGGGTTCCGATGGTTTTGATATGGGAAGAGTGCGACGTCCCCAGACCAAGCATCCATGGACGTTCTGGGGTCTCAGGGTTGGGTTTCTCGTGGGAGGCTTCGTGTGATCGAGCTCCTGCTGCCCCCTCCTCCGAGTGCGCAGGGACGTCCTGGGGTCTCAGGGTTGGGTTTCTCGTGGGAGGCTTCGTGTGATCGAGCTCCTGCTGCCCCCCCCCCCGAGTGCACAGGGACGTCCTGGGGTCTCAGGGTTGGGTTTCTCGTGGGAGGCTTCGTGTGATCGAGCTCCTGCTGCACCACCGAGTGCCAGCGACTTGACGCGCCGCCCCCCCTCCCCCGAGTGCGCAGGGAGAGCTCGGCTCGGCGGGCGTCCGTGCGCGGCCGCCGTGGCGCGGAGCGGGGCGCCCCCGGGACGCGCGCGGAGGGTGCCCGCCCCGTGGGGGAGGCCTGCGGCTCTCGCCTGCTGGCTCCCGGAGGCGAGCAATAGGGGGCCAGCTGCGAACCCTGCCCCTACCCCTACCCGTACCCCGTAGCTGGTGCTCTTTGGGCGGCGGCAGTTCCGCTCAGTGGAACGGGGCGGGGGGGGGGCGCCCCCTACTGCACATCACCAGAGCAGGTCCCACTAGACCCGGTTCTGCCCACGCCCCAGGAGAGGTCCGGGGAGCAACGGCATCGGTACGACCGGCAGGATGGGCACGAGTAGGGGGCCGCACGCGAACCCTACCCGTACCCCCCACGATTTCTGAGGGGGAGGGCGGGGTTCACTCCGTGCGGGAGCTCCCGAGCGAAGTGGACCCCGCCCTCCCCCTCAGAGATCGTGGGGGGTAGGGGTGGGGTTTCGCGTGTGGCCCCCTGTTGCTCGCCTCGGGGTGCTCTCCAGCCTGCCTGCGCCTCGCCGGCCGAGCGTTCCGTGGGGTGCCCGACTCGCCCCGCTTTTGCGCGAACAAGGGAATGAGATATCTTCACCAGCCAACCAACTGGCCTGATGTCATCAGGCGGTCGCAAACATGGATCAAGGGGGCGTGGATGAGCGACGGGTCCCGTTTCCATGCCGAATCGCGGATTTCCGCCGCCGAGCGAGGCGGCACTGGCCGCATTTTGGGAAGGTACCCGCCAAATCCATGGATCGCTAATCCATGTTTGCGCGCCCCTTATATCAGACAAACAATGTGTGAAAACAAACGTTCCAGGTTTCTATCCAGCCTTGAATTTGGTGTCGTCCATGGCCCGAGAGCCCACACCCTCGGGCCCGACGCAAGAGCAAGGCGGACGGTCTCTGGCAGCTTTCGGCCTCCAGCGGAGCCTCACCGGGCCCGGGGGGGCCGTAAGAAACAGTATTCTAGGCCTCCCAGATGGGGTCCGAGCAGATGGGGTCGAAGGATCGATCCGCATCGCCGATGCATTGCCGATGCGGCTCGTTGTGGAGCCCGATTTGCTTCACGCCGACGTCGCCGATGCACCGCCGACGTCGACGATGCATCGCTGGCGCATCGCCGATGCATCGGCGATGCGGCGCGATCCTCCGACCCCGTCTACTCCGAGCCCATATAGGAGGCCTCTGAGTATGGGGGCGACGAGGCGGTCTCGCTGGTGTTGCCAGAAGTGCCCCTGGCCCATGGTGCCCCCAGGATTTCCAGGGAGGCCCCCACGACCTCCAGAGAGTCCCCCTCACGAGGCCCAGAGGGCCCCAGGGGGCTCCAGACTGGAGCGCAAAGCTGGGGGCACCTCGGGCCAGGGGCACTTTGAGCAACCCCCGAGTCTCGGGGAAGGGATGGGGACTCAGAGATCCGATGTCGCGATTTCTCCAACACGCGGTCCCCAGGAGCCTCGACCTGTTCCGCATCCTGCGCTGTTTCTTGACGGTCCCGGGGCTCGGCGAGGGCCCCTGGAGGCTGAAGAAAGTGGAAAACCTCCGTCTTGATTTTTCCAATACGTTGGATACAGTTGGGGCGCTGAAGAAGGAACCCTTTTCGTTGGGGAGGGGCTCGGTGTTCCTTGATTGTTCTACAGCTTGCCTTAGGTTTTCATGAGGTTTTCCATGGGCGATCGAAGTGTAACTTACGGGAAAAATGGGCCTCGTTCCTCGTTTAGGGTTCCTTAGGTCAACGCCCCGACTGTATCTGGGGACCTTCGGAAGCCTTCGCTGCGTGAACGAGTCACGACGTCGGGCTGTCCAGGCAGGATGGCCTGTGAGCCCCCGCGGCCGAGGTCCGGGGCCCGTGCGCCGTGCCGGGGCCCGGGGCTACCCCTGGCCAGGCTGTAATTGTTTTCCTCCTCACTCTTTGACCGATCGGCGCGGGCCCTCGCACCCCCTCCTCCTCCTCCACCTGCTCCTCCTCCTCCTCCTCCTCCTCCTTCCTCCCTCCTCCTCCTCCTCCTCCTTCCTCCTTCCTCCTCCTCCCCCCAGGAGTAGATCTTGTGTGTCTTTGGCGCCTGCTTCGACCAGGTGGAGACTCCCCCCCAAGGACGCACTGCTTGCGAACAGCCGCACTAGGCAGAGGTTCGGAAGCCAGGCCCCCCTTATTTCCCCTCCCTCCCCTTCCGCTCCATGTCGAAACGCCGAACCAGAAGATGTCTAGTGAACAGGCCCCGTCCAACGAGATCTTCGAATCCTGACCCCGCGCAGCGGTCGATGCGCAAGCGTGTGCTTTTGAAGTGCGCGACGGGGGGCCAGGAGAAACGGGCGGGGCAGGGGGGAAGCATGGTTGATGACAGTCAGGGTGTCCAGCAGCCTGGCGAGCCGGATGGAGAGTCTGGGTGAGGATCGCCTCGTCGGTTGGCGCCTGGCACCCGGCGTCCTGACTTTTCCAGGACGCGGCCCCCGGAGGTCCCGTTCCCCGGGGTCCGGTTTCCATCCCGAGCAGTGTGGTTGACGGTCCTGGGCCTGTCGAGGGCCCCCAGGGCCGATTTGTCAATACGCTGGAGGTCTGGGGACCTTCTAGGCGCCCTGGGACGGGAGTGGGGCCGGCAGCAGCGTCACCATCTCAGCTGCGGCTACAGTGGATGCCCATGCCAAGGAGCATCCTGTTTGACTCGATGGTGCCCTGGGTTTCTTGGGTTTCGATGGTTCTGCTGTGCAGAGCGTGACGTTCCCACACCATACGTCACAATGGACGTCCTGGGGTCGAAGGGTTGGGTCTCGTGTAGAAGGTTTCGTGTGATCGAGCTCCTGCTGTTCCACTGAGTGCCAGCGACTTTACGCACCGCCCCCACCCCCCCCCGAGTGCGCAGGGACGTCCTGGGGTCTCAGGGTTGGGTCTCTTGTGGAAGATTTCCATCATTCCTAACGCTCCCCTGGCTTGTTTAAGCTGCCCTGCAGATCCCCTCCAACGCAGGGTTGGCAGGGCTAGGAAAAGGACGCGGGGGGACCGAGCTAACTCCGCAGCCATTCATCTGCTTATAGGTGAAAACGTGCGCGCGCGCCTGGCCTCCCGTCCCTCTCGACTGGCCGGCTCGCACACATTTTTTTTTTTTCTTTGCGTCGGCGGCTTGGCAGAGGGTGACTGCTCCGGCGGAATGGCAGCAGGGGACACGCTGTATGCAAATTGAGCCGCAGTGCGCGGAGGAGGAGGAGGAGCCCCGGCGCGACAGGGGAAGAAGAAGCCAGGCCACTCAGAGCTGCTGACTGCGGCGGAGGGAGCGCCGAGGTGGGAGACCAGCGCCGGCACTGAGCTGCACTGACTTGCCACTGAGCTGAAGCTGGTGGGGAGGCACTCGCACACACACACACACACGCACATGCCTACCATAGCAGGTCCGCTTAACGGACACCAGCCATGGCCATGGACACGTCGTCTGTTCGCCGGGATCTCGCCGCATCCTTGGAGCAGGACTTTTACATATCATGAACAATAATATCATGAACCAATTAACCTGACGAAGCCTTTGCGTAATATGACGATAGATGGGCAAAACAATGTTTCTTGTGCATCAGCCTCTGCTGCAGGCGCCCGGGCGCCCCTGTGCTCGGAGGAGCAGCGGGGAACGGTGGAGTACCGCCTTCGGCTCTCGAGGCTTAGTGGGCGCAGGCGTTCTGGGGGTGATGGTCGACGCCGAGATCGGGGCGTGGCCTTTTTTCCAGCCTTCCTGAATTTGAATCGATCGTTGTGGTCTCCAGTCCTCATTCCTCCTCCTCCTCCTCCTCCTTCTCCTCCTCTTCCTCCTCCTCCTCCTCCTCCTCCTCCACCTCCTCACCTCCTCCGCCTCCTCCTCCTCCTCCTCCTCCTCCTCCTCCTCCTCCTCCTCCTCCTCCTCCTCCTCCTCCCCCTCCTCCCCTCCCCCTCCTTTTCCCTCTCCTCCTCCTCCTTCTCCTCGTCTTCGTCCTCCTCCTCCTGCCTCCTGCGCTGCTCCTTGGGACTGTCGACAGTTGCGTGGGCTCCCGGGGCGCCAGCGGATTGGGGGACCACGCAAGTCCAGCGAGGACTTCAGGGGCTGCCATCTGCGGAACTGCCGCCACTTTCGTGGGCTCCTGGGAGGTCTGGCCGGGTGGGCGGCCACGCAGGTCCAGCGGGGACTCCGCAGCTCCCTGAGGGGTTTCGAATTGCGCAGTTGTCGCCATTTTCGTAGGCTTCTGGAAGGTCCATCTGGGTGGGGGGCCACGCAGATCTTGAGCTGCCGCACTTCTTTGTTTCCATTTTTGGGCCTAGGGGGCTGCGAACTGTACAGCTGTCGCCATGGGCTCTTGGGAAACATGTGGCTGTGGCCTGACGTTCCTTGGGGAAGCGTTGAAGGGCATAGCGGATCCTTCAAGTTTTATGTTTTTTCAGCGGCTCTGGGAATCGTCGCCCCATGTGTACAAACGGTTTGGGTATGTCGCTGTGTGATGCAACACTCGGCGAATTCGCCGGATTTCAGGCACCAGGACCATCTCATATCGATTCTGCTCGAAAAATGCTGGAGCACGATTCGGTCTAGGGCTCCAGTCGTGTTTTCTCGCAATGCTGATTTCTTTTGCGACGTCAGGTTTCAGGGAAATAAGTATGATGACGGGGGGTGTGCCACGGGTTCTGGGGTAAGAGGGGTGGCTGCGGCAATGACAGGTTCTGAATGCTGATCGTGATGATGATCCTGCTAATGATGCTGCTGCTGCTGATGATGACAATGCTGCTGTTGCTGCTGATGATGTGATGATGATGGTGCTGCTGATGACGATTCTGCTGATGACGCTGTTGCTGTTGTTGTTGGTGGTGGTGGTGATGCTGATGCTGACGATGCTCATGATGATGCCGAGGATTACGATGTTGCTGGCGATGGTGATGTTGCTGGCGATGATGATGCTGATGACGGTGATGATGACGATGGTGGCGGGGGTGGTTGTGCTGGTGGTAGAGGTGGTGGTGGTGATGATCATGTTGATGCTGTTGTTGATGATGGTGGTGATGATGATGATGCTGATGGCGACGATGACGTTGATGATGCCGATGACCATGCTGATGGTGCTGGTGATGATGAAAGTGATGCTGATGACGATGACGATACTAATGATTATGATACTGATAATGATGCTAATGATGATGCTGATGACACTGCTGACGATGATGACGATGCTGATTTTGCTTCTTCTTCTGATGATGATGATGATGATGATGCTGGTGGTTGTGTCGATGATGTTGGTGACGCTGCTGACTATGATGATGGTGTTGATAGTGATGGTGGTGGCGATGATGATGGACGATAATGCTGTCGCCGCCGCCGCAGATGACGCCGATGATGATGCTGACATGGACACTACTGAGGATGAACATGGAGCGTAATAAGATGATGATGGTGATGCTGCTGATGATCACGGTGGTGATGATGGTGTTGATGGTGTTGACGATGTCGACGGTGATGATGATACCGATGACGATGACGACCACGGCGACGACGTCGATGTCAACGTCGACGTTTACGACGCCGACGATTACGATTATGATGATGCACGATGATGGTGGTGGCGATGATGCTGCTGCTGCTGATGACGACGATGACAATGACGATGACGATGACGATGATGCAAATGATGATGATACTGATGATGATGATGCTGATGATACTGATGATGATGATGATGATGATCATCATCATGATGATGATACTGACGATGATGATGATGATGATGATGATGATGATGATGGTGGTTGTGGTGATGATGATGATGATGATGATGATGATGATGATGATGATGATGATGGTGATGGTGATGGTGATGGTGATGGTGATGAGGAAGAGGAGGAGGATGAGGAGGACGAGGAGGATGAGGAGGAGGAGGAGACACGGGGACAGGGTGGGACAAGTAGCGAGGATGAGAGCAGTGGGGGGTGGGGTAAGGAAGGGCGAAGACAGATCCAGATATCCTACGATCTGTTTTTTTCCAATTCGCGGCCACAGAGCTCCCGACCCCTGCGCTTGGGGTTGTTTGCGTCCCAGGTCCGTTTTGGATGTCCCTGGTTCCCGCAAGCGGTCCTGCGGAGGCCGAAATTAAGGGAAAACGCCGCGATTGAAAGTGGAGGAGGAGAAGGAGGAGGAGAAGGAGGAGGGGGAGGAGAAGGAGGAAAAGGGGGAGGAGGACGAGGATGACGTGCGGGATGCCGGGTGCCCGCGCTGCCAGCCTCAGGTGATCTAGATCTCCCTCGTAGATGGGGTCGAAGGATCGCTCTGCATCGCCGATGCATCGGCGATGCGGCTCGATGTGGAGCCCGATTTTCTCCGCGCCAACCTCGCCGATGCATCGCTGACGTCGCCAATGCATGGTCGATGCATCGCGGTGGATCGTGGATGCACCGGCGATGCGGCGCGATCCCCCGTCTCCATCTACTCGGACCCCACTTGGGATGCTTCTAATGCCGGGCGTCCCCGCTGCAGCCCCAGGTGAGCACCGTGGTCCAGCTGCACTGCCCCGCCATGTGCGGGATGTGCCCTGGCGCGGACGCGCAGGCGCCCCCCCCCGTGGGGCCTCTGGAGGCTGTTTTCTGTTAGGGTCCGGTGATAACCCGAAGTGGGGCATGGTCCCTCCACAGTTGGAATATTCACAAATGGTCTGGTGACGATTTTTCGTGCTCTTTCGACTATTTTTGAGCATTTTTTTTTTTTGTAAATCTTCATTTTACCCAAATCCGCTTGTAGGAGGACATGCCCGACCTAACGATAACCTGGGTTATCGGGCTCGCCCCCCTCGCACCCAGATAACCTCACCCTGTCGGTCGAAGAGGTCTGGCGCCCGCATCGTCGCGGCACGCATCGTAGCATCGTCGCAGCATCGTTAGCAGCCGCACGGGCCGCAGCACTGGTGCTCGCGGGCATCTGCGGGGCTGCCCAAAGCGCGAAGCTTAGACGATAGTCCGGCCCCTCCCCCTTGATAATCCAGGTTACAGTGGAGGCTAGTCCACAACAGACCTTCCAGAAGAAGCCCAACCCTGAGACCCCAGAACGTCCAAGGATGTTCGGTGTGGGAACGTCGCGCTGTCCACAGCAAAACCATTGAAACCATCGAAACCCAGGGCACCCTGGAGGCAAGCAGGGTGTTTCTTGGCATGGGTCCCCACTGTATCGCCGATCCAAGAAAAACTGCCTCTTGCGCCCTCCCCTGGCCGCCCTTCAGGAGGCACCCTGTCGGGGCTCGCGGTGACGGGGGTCAGCGCCGGCGGGGGTCCGCCAATCCCCTCGGCCGCGAGCGAGGGGGGGAAGTGAGAAGGGGCGGGCCTTCTCAGAAGGCTCTGAAGCCCCCTGGCCCTCTGAGAAGGTTTCTAAACCTTCCCCGAAGACACAGAAAACTTCTCAGAAGGCGCGAGGGGCTTCTGAGAAGTCCCGCCGCCTTCTGAGAAGACCTTTTGCGGGCCATGCTCCGCGACAGGGCTCTTGGCCGACCCAGGTCTGTGCCGACCCGTGTTCGTGCGTCCCCGAACCCTCTGCACCAGCTCCGAGCCTGGCCGAGGATAAGGAAGAAGGAGTAGGAGGAGCAGGAGGAGGAGGAGGAGGAGGAGGAGGAGGAGGAGGAGGAGGAAAAGGTGGCAACCTTCTTGCCGCTGTTATACTCATCCGCCGCGGTTCACTTGAAGTTCAAATGGGCTGGGTGTTTGCCTTCTGTTAGTGGTCTGGCCTGTCTTGTTTTGGCGGAGGAGGAAGTCGGAAACTGGAGCATTTACACTACCAGTGGCTGGCTGTCTTTCAATCCCAAGACTTTTTGAGGGTCGGGGACGACGTCGGGGTGGTGTGGTGTATACTTTTTCCCTACTTGTTCCTTGTCTTCCCGTGGGAACAACGAAAAAGGTATACACCAGGATCCCGTGTACACCAGGATCCTGTTTCCTGTGCGACTTTCAATGCAGCGCCGGAAAAAGGGTCGGTGTATAGAGTTCGGTTCCCTGGGAAGAGAACGAACTGGGATCATATGGCGGGCGCCCGAGCCCAGCGTTCGCGGGGCCGCCGCTCGCGATGCTCTCGGCGTCGTCAGTGTCGCCGCCAGCGTCGCCGTCGTCGTGGCCGCGGCCGCCGCCCTCTGCGCCCCGCATCCTCCTCGTCGCCGGCCCCCCCCCCGTCGTCGTCGTCGTCGTCGTCGTCGTCGTCGTCGTCGTCGTCGTCGTCGTCGTCGTCGTCGTCGTCGTCGTCGTCGTCGTCGTCGTCGTCGTCGTCGTCGTCGTCGTCGTCGTCGTCGTCGTCGTCGTCGTCGTCGTCGTCGTCGTCGTCGTCGTCGTCGTCGTCGTCGTCGTCGTCGTCGTCGTCGTCGTCGTCGTCGTCGTCGTCGTCGTCGTCGTCGTCGTCGTCGTCGTCGTCGTCGTCGTCGTCGTCGTCGTCGTCGTCGTCGTCGTCGTCGTCCTCGTCGTCGTCCTCGTCGTCGTCGTCGTCGTCGGCGGCGGCGGCGGCGGCGTCGTCGTCGTGCCCCACTGGGGCGCCCGCGCGGCCGGCGGGCAGGCACCGCAGTCCTCCGCCCGGGCGACTTCCACCGCTACGGGGACGCGGGGGGGGAGCGCTCGGGCGGAACCCTGGGCGTCTTGTCTGCGAAGAAGGAGAGGGGGAAGGAGGGAGGAAGGGACGGGGGAGGGAAGGAGGGGGAAAGAAGGGGGGAGGGAGGGAAGGGTAGAGGGGAGGAGGGATGGAGGGAGGGAGGGATGGGGGGCAGGGGGAGGGGGAGGCGGAGGCGGAGGAGGAGGAGGAGGAGGAGGAGGAGGAGGAGGAGGAGGAGGAGGAGGTGGAGGAGGTGGAGGAGGAGGAGGAGGAGGAGGAGGAGGAAGAGGACCAGTGTAAGCCCGAGGTGCATCAACGATGCTGAAATACACCCTCCCCTTAAGATCCCTCTTCGTAGGCCCCATACATGGGGTCATTTCTACAGGGAATTGCCCCGTTGGGGGGCAGCCGTTTGAACATCTTGAAGAGTGCCAGAACACCGTTCCCAGGATTTCGACGCTACGAGTTAACTTGTCAATACCTCGAATCAACGTAACTGTTGCGCCCTGACAATCCAGAAACGCTCCAAAACACCGTTTCTGGTACGTTAACCATGAGATTCAAATTCTTGCAAATGTTTAAACCGAGTGTGCGCGGCGCGAAGGCGAGAATCACAGTTTGAAAAGGAACTGGCCTCAAGAGGTGAAGCTTTTCTATTTTGTTGAACGAATGTGCGCGGCGCTCAGGCGAGAGCTACATTTTTAAAGCGACCTGCCCTCGATTCGTGAAATTTGGCAACGTGTTACGCGAATTTGCGCGGCGCTAATGCGAGAGTCACTTTTGAAAGCGACCCGCCCTCAATCCGTGAAGCTCGTGCAATTTTGTCAAACGAATGTGCTCTGCGCTCAGGCGATAGCCACATTTTGAAAACGACCCTCCCTCAAAGGGTGAAGCTCTCGCAAATTTTGAATCTGAACGTGCGCGGCGCTGAGGCGAGAGCCACATTTTGAAAGCGACCCGCCCTCAATCCGTGAAGCTCTTGCAAATTTAGACGAATATACGTGGCGCTACGGCGAGAGCCACATTTTGAAAACGACCCGCACTCAAAATGTGAAACTCTCGCAAATGTTGAAACGAATGTGCGCGGCGCTGAGGCGAGAGCCACATTTTGAAAGCGACCCGCCCTCAATCCGTGAAGCTCTTGCAAATTTAGACGAATATACGTGGCGCTACGGCGAGAGCCACATTTTGAAAACGACCCGCACTCAAAATGTGAAACTCTCGCAAATGTTGAAACGAATGTGCGCGGCGCTGAGGCGAGAGCCACATTTTGAAAGCGACCCGCCCTCAATCCGTGAAGCTCTTGCAAAT
>CAUYUJ010012505.1:10000-15978 GCA_963575745.1 Prorocentrum cordatum | reverse complement strand
CCTCGCCCTCTCCCTCCTCCCCCCCCCCTCCTCGCCCTCGCGCGAGCGCGCCTCCTCTCCTCCTGGGACAGGGCAGGGGCCCCCCTTTTGGCTCCCCGGCTCTGGCCGATTGGGCCGCCCCCCCCGGTGCGCGCGCGACCGCGGACAGACCGCGACGGCCGCCGGCAGCAAGAGGGACAGGAGGAGGAGGAGGAGGGAGGAGGAGGAGGAGGAGGAGGAGGAGGAGGAGGAGGAGGAGGACGAGGACGAGGACAAGGACGAGGACGAGGAGGAGGAGGAGGAGGAGGACAAGAGCGCCACAAAGATATCCAACCTCACCTCAAGGTGCTCCAACCTCCAGGCGCCCGCAGATGCCAACAGGATGTCTCACACGATGTGGCAAGACGAGCGAGACGAGTACGATATCTACCACGTCCACTCCTCCACGGACCCGACGTACTGTTAATGCTGGTTGATCAAGATGTGGGCCAGCACGGTGATGGAGGACTTGACAAGGGGTGTACAATTACTTGCGCAACAACGAGCAACCTGCAGAGTCACCAAACATGCGGGACGTATTACGAGCAGCTCGAAGTGAATTCGACAGGTTCAGAACGACCGTCAAGACCGTCATCACAAGGTATCTACGACGACAGGCAGACCAAGCTCGCTAAAAACAATGGTACCACGCCGTTGGGCCTTACCAAAACACAGCAGGCGTGCCATTAGTTCCCAGTATGCCACCACCTCCACCCAAACCCAGTCTCATCTGCTACTAATGTGGAGCAGCACTCGTCAAACATAATTTGTACTACTCCCACGTTGGGAAATACCATGGAAGCGGGATGCGCCCGACGAGATGGGCACGGGGCTCGATATGTACGACACGCCGCTACCAGTACCACAACTACGCGGGGCTCGTCAAGCACCTCCGCCTCCTACGCCTCCTCCTCCTTCTCTTCCTCCTCCTCTTCCTCCTCCTCTTCCTCCTCCTGATCATCATCATCATCATCATCATCATCATCATCATCATCATCATCATCATCATCATCATCAGCATCAGCATCAGCATCAGCATCAGCATAATCATCATCATCATCATCATCATCATCATCATCATCATCATCATCATCATCATCATCATCATCATCATTGTTCTTAGTCTCCTTCGTCACCCCTTCATGTGCAACACCATGGACGACAGCAGTGTAGCGATTCAACGATGAGGATACCGATGAGAGCCGCGAGAGCATACGAGTGACCCAGCGAAGCAGCACGAGGGCAGGAAGACCACCTGACTACGCTTAAGTCGGGCCTGTCCCTCTACAGGGGGGAAATTCAGAAATAGTCAGAAAATAGTATGGGGACTATTTTTTGAGTATTTTGGGGGTATCTTTTGAGTAGTGTTTGATTAGGTTTTAAGGTTTCGTCCAAAATCCCCCTGTAGGGGGACAGGCCCGACCTAAGACTACGCCCACATCCCAAGCGACAAGACCGACGTCATCCCGACTCACTCCAACGACAAGCACGCAGCACACGACAAGATACCGCCGGTAGGGCTACCAGCAGTCGTCCCAAACGCCCTCAACCCAACAATACCGCGACCTTCATAGGAGGACCTGTGCGATTCGTCCTCCACCTGTACAACGGACATCGACGAGAAGGAGATATGCAGGAAGGGATGGAGTACTCCCACCCGCCTCCCAGCACACAGACATGCACCTTATCCATCGGCCTTGCCAAACCCCGCCACGGCATGGCATTCGGCTGACCGGGTCACGGTCGACTTTTTGGGTCAAGCCGATGATCTAGGCCTCCTAGATGGGGTCGGAGTAGATGGGGTCGGAGGATCGCGCCGCATCGGCGATACATCGCCGATGCGGCTCGATGCGGAGCCCGATGTTCTCCACGCCGGCGTCGCCGATGCGTCGCCGACGTCGGCGATGCATCGTCGGTGCATCGCCGATGCGTCGCCGATGCATCGCCGATGCGTCGCCGATGCATCGCCGATGCGGCGCGATCCTCCGACCCCATCTGCTCCGACCCCATCTAGAGGGCCTCTAGAGGTGCTCCGACCCCATCTGCTCCGACCCCATCTGATCCGACCCCATCTGCTCCGACCCCATCTGCTCCGCGACCCCATCTGCTCCGCGACCCCATCTGGGAGGGCCTCTACACCTTAGGCGATGCTTAAGAAAACTTAAGTTTTCGGCCAGAGCCTCGATGATTCTTAATGTTTCGATGTAAATCCTAAGATTTTAATAGAACCCCATCCAGGAGGCCTCTCGAGGTGCTTCGCGTGCTGCACTCGCAGCCGAGCTCCTCGCGCCGCGAGAGCACGACCTCCCTTGCGGCTCCCTCGCACTCCATGGGGCCCCCTCGCCGCGGGCCCTCTGGGGCCTCCGACCCCACCCTTAGGAGGCCTCTACACCTTGGGCGATGCTTAAGAAAACCTAAGTTTTCGGCCAGAGCCTCGATGATTCTTAATGTTTCGATGTAAATCCTAAGATTTTGATAGAAACGTTGGGTGTAAATTCGAGTTCTGAGGCTATGAATTTCTTAACCCATGATTTCTTAAGCATTTCGCAGGGTGTAGATGCGCGAAGGGAGAGCGGCTGCAGCCACGTCTGGGCCGCCGCGGGAGAGAGGCTTGGGAGCGCGGCGCGGGCGCGAGACCTACCCGAGGCTCAACATCGATCAGGAGGGGGAAAGATAACACAGACACACGCAATCGTCGACGCCCGGGAAAGTATGCACAAAATGTGGGAAGTGGGGGGGAAGACCCAAACCCCGAAAGTGTAGGAAAACGTGGGGAATCTTCTTCTTTGTGTGTATGTACTCGTGTGTCCCAGGGCCCCTTCAGTCAACCTCGGCCGCTCCGGAGCAGGAAGCAGCCACGGGGGGCAAAACCACCCCGAGGACCGCGAGAACGACCATGCCGACATCGGAAAGCCAGAAACTGCTGCGCACGACGATCCTCATGTTGCGCGTTGCCTACGCCGCAGGGGCACCTGCCATCGTGGAGCACCCCGAGACCGTCCACGAAGTTCGCAGGCCCGACCGATGCAGGCGCAATCACGGACGCGGAGCACAGCCACCGAGCGGACGAGGTTGGCCACAGGGTACCGCCGACGCTCGCTGTCCTGCGCGCGCCCGGCAGCAACGCAATCCAGGGCCACATGTGAACCCTACCCCTACCCCCCACGATTTTTGAGGGGAGGGCGGGGTTCACTTCGCTCGGGAGCTCCCGAGCGAAGTGAACCCCACCCTCCCCCCTCGGAAATCGTGGGGGGTAGGGGTAGGGTGCACATGTGGCCCCCTACTCCAGGCGCAGGCGCGCAGCTACGGTGGGGGCGTTCGTTAAGGAATGTGCCCATGAGGCGGCAGACCCTGGAAAGTTCCTCATCAGATGAGGGCGGCGGTGATATCCATGGCCAGTCCACGAGTGGAGTTCCAATGGCTTCCAGACTCTGGATTCCTCATCCAATGCTTCCTTATCTCGGCGTCACCCCAACACACTTATACTATATGTGCGTCGCCCCCCAGGGGCGACGCGCGCACCGAGAAATCCTGTAGTATATGCGTCGTGGCGGGCGCTCTCTGGCCACGCCGCTCGGGAAACGATCTACTACAAGATGGGCATACTATAGGTTCGGGTCGGACGCGCGCCTCCAAGGAGGACATGCAGTATCATTATGTCCCTGTGCGCCCCAGAGAGGATGATCGCTCTCGGTGGCGATGGTAACGCAACAGTCGGACCAGGCAACCGAAATGTTTCCACCAGCACGAAGATCCAGGATCATCCTTTCCGGGTGGACGCGCCCCCTGTTTTTCAGCCATGCGCAGAGCGAGTTTTGGGGCAGGGGGGGAGGGCTTCTTAGAACAACCCCTGCCTCTTAGAAGGTGCGGGACTTCTCTATGGTATCCATTGCCCCCACCGTCATTGTCCCAGGGGGGGGCTCAGCAGACATCCCAGAATACCAAGCGCCTCCTCCTCCTCCTCCTCCTCCTCCTCCTCCTCCATCTGCTCCTCCTCCTCCTCCTCCTCCTCCACACTCATATCCCCCTTTAATCTCTCCTCCTCCTCCTTCTCCTCCTCCTCCAGCTGCTCCTCCTCCTCCTCCTCCTGCTCCTCCTCCTCCTCCTCCTCCTCCTCCTCCTCCTCCACCGTAATTATTTGGTGTATGTTTTGGGTATGTGTTATCTTCCGTCGAAGATCCCCTTGCAGGGGGACACGCCCGACATGAGCATAGGGATAGGGATAGGTTCCAGGCTGGTAGTGTATGCCGTTTGCGTCTCTTCCCAGCCTCGCGCGGGTCGTGCCCCACGAGGGGGGGGGGGGCCGCGGCTGCGCCCTCCCCAGACATCCGACGTCTCGATTTTTCGAGACGCGGGCACCCGACCTCCCGACCACTTCCCCAGGGCCGGTTTTTCATCCCGCGTCGTTTTTTGACGGTCCCGAGGCCCGGCGAGGGCCTCGAGAGGCCGAAAATAGCGAAAAAACGCCGCCTCGATTTTTTCGAGACGCCCGATGTCTGGGTCCCCCCTGGGGCCTCGCGCCCCCCGCCCTCCCGCCCCGGCTCGGCGACGCCGCTCCTTCCGCGGATCGTGCCCCACTAGGGGGCCGCGGTTGCCTCCCTGGGAGGAGGAGGACGAGGACGAGGACGAGGAGGAAGAGAAGGAGGGGGAGGAGGAGAAGGAGGCGGAGGAGGAGGAGGAGGAGGAGGAGGAGGAGGAGGAGGCGGAGGACGAGGACGAGGAGGAGGGGGAGGAGGAGGAGGAGGAGGAGGAGGAGGAGGAGGAGGAGGAGGAGGAGGAGGAGGAAGGAGGAGGAAGAGGAGGACGAGGAGGGCGGAGGCGAGGAGGAGGAGGGAAAAAGGACGAAGGAGGAGGAGGAGGAGGCTGAGGAGGAGGAGGAGGACGAGAAGGAGGAGGAGGACGACGAGGTGGAGGAGGACGACGACGAGGAAGACGAGGAGGAGCGGCAGCACTGGTGAGGGAGCAGCTCCCATGCCCGTCCCCGCCCCGGCTCGGCGACGCCCCGTCACGCGGCTGGTGCCGTCACGCGCACGTCCCTCCCGCGGCGCGCAGGGGGAGGAAGAGAGGACCGCCGCGCTGCACGGAGCTGCATGGCAAGAGAGAGAGAGAGAGAGAAAAAGAGAGAGAGAGAGAGCGAGAGAGCGAGAGAGAGAAGGAGGACAGAGACAACAGGGGCAGAGAGAGAGAGAGGGAGGGAGGAGGAGGAGGAGGGAGAGGAGGAGAGGAGGAGCAGGAGGAGGGGGAGCAGGAGGAGGAGGAGGAGAGGAGGAGGAGGAGGAGGAGGAAGGAGGAGGAGGAGGAGGGGGAGGGGGAGGGGGAGGGGGAGGAGGGGGAGCAGAAGGAGGTGTTAGGAGAAGACGGAGGGGAGGAATACGGAAAGACGAGGATGAAGAAGGAGGGTGCTTTTTTTCCCCCGCGACCACAGCTCGTCGAGTGACTCGCGACGGCATTGCTTGCCTGGACGACCAGGCCTTGGAAAACCGAGCCAAGACAACCTGGCCACAGAGAGCGACGGACCCCCGCCGCCCCTCCCACACATCGGGCGTCTCGAAAAAATCGAGACAGAGGTTTTTACGAGGAGGAGGACGAGGAGGAGGAGGAGGACGAGGAGGAGGAGGACTACGAGGAGGACGAGGAGGAGGGTCGGCACCTTTGGGGAGGCGCCGTTGCCCCAGAGATCAAGCGTGCTGGAAAAATGAAGACAGGGTTTCTCTGATTCTTCGGCCTCTCGGGGCCCTCGCCGGGCCTCGGGACCGTCAAACAACGACTCGGGATGAAAAGCCGGTCCCAGGGAAGTGGTCGGGAGGTCGGGGGCCCGCGTCTCGAACAAATCGAGACGTCGGATGTCTGGGCTTACCACCCGCCACTCCAGGCGGGGACACCGGAGTAAGAAGAACAGCTGAGCGTCCACTCTGAAGCAGCAGCGCCGCGCGCGAGCCCCTCCGCCCCTTCTCACTCAG
>CAUYUJ010012505.1:0-7500 GCA_963575745.1 Prorocentrum cordatum | reverse complement strand
CCCCCGTGCGTCCCGCCGCTTCGCGCCGGCCCGGAGGCCTCCGACTTCAGTCAGCCACCCAGAGTGAGGAGGAGGAGGAGGAGGAGGAGGAGGAGGAGGAGGAGGAGGAGGAGGAGAGGGGAGGAGGGGAGGAGGAGGAGGGAGGAGGAGGAGGAGGAGGAGGAGGAGGAGGAGGAGAGGAGGAGGAGGAGGAGGAGGAGGAGGAGGAGGAGGAGGAGGAGGAGGAGGAGGACTACGAGGAGGAGGACGAGGAGGGGGGTCGGCACCTTTGGGGAGGTGCCGTTACCCCAGAGATCCAACGTGTTGAACAAATCAAGACATAGGTTTTTCCTACTTTTCGGCCCCGAGGGGCCCTCGCCGGGCCCCGGGACCGTCAAACAACGACGAGCTCGGGGTGAGAAACAGGGCCCCGGGGAATGGGTCGAGTGTTGCTGGGCACGCCGTATGGAAAAATCACGACGTCGGATCTCTGGGCATGGCAGGAAGGATGGGGCAACTTTCCAAGGCCACCCATGGTTCATGGTTCATGTCAAATTATTCGAGCGTTCTTTGATCGGGGGGCCGAGATCCTTTCATGTCGAACTCTTCTATCCTGGGCCTCTTCCTGGCCACCAGGGGGCCAGGCACAAGTAGAAGCGAGCACTATCAGAAACAAGCACGATTAGATGTGAACGACGTGTACAGTCAACCATGATAGTAAGGATGGGGCAACTTTCCAAGGCTGCCCTTGCATCCTTGCCCCTTCGGTATTCGGCATCCTTCGGCGTTCTGCTGCGCTTCGCACGGAAAACGTCAACATGGCGTTCCGAGGCCCTTGCATCCTTGGCGTGCATCCTTACTATCCTGGTCGAGTGTACTCTGGATCGCTTAAGAATCGCCCCCCCGTGGAGTGCCCTGGGGGGTTGGCCGCGGCGCGTCCGCGGAGGTGCCGAGGGGGGTCTGGGGTTCGTTCCCTCCTTCTCCGCTGGGGCGCAGGGGTGGTGCCAGGGGGGGGTTGGCCGCGCCGCGTTTTCGCGTTTGTCCCCCCCTGGCTGATGAATACGAAATTCGGAGTACCTGTAAGTCGGGGCTGTCCCTCGACGGGATGAATATTCAGACATAGTCCAACAAATGGTCTGGGGACGATGTTTTTGGCATGTGTTGATTATTTGGGGAGCATTTCCTGAGCATTTATTGTTGTCCAAAATCCGCCTGCAGGGGGACATGCCCGACCTAAGACTACCTTTTTTCTTTCCCCCAGGGACAGACTCGGGGTGACGAACGGGAGGCTACCCGCTTGTCATCCTGGGAAGGGGACCCAGTGGTACAGGTGCCGAAAAGGAGGAGGGTGAGGAAGGAGTGGATGAGTACGAGGAGGACGAAGAGTGGAAGTGGAAGGGGCAGAAGGCAGGAAGGAAGGAAGGAAGGAAGGAAGGAAGGAGGGAGGGAGGGAGGGAGGGAAGGAAGGAGGGAGGACGACGAGTGGAAGAGAACGGGGAGGCGAAGGATTGAGGGAAGGAAGGAAGGAACGGAGGAGCGGAGGAGGTCGGAGGGAGGGTCACACGACGGTCGGGAGCAGCCCTGGGGGGCCGTCTAAGCAAGCCGCCGGTACTTCGTCAGCCCCCCATCAGAGGAGCGAGGAGAAGCGTTCCCGCCAGCAGTGTCGGCTGGGCCGTGGGCACAGCCGGCGCCGGACGGAGGCGGGGGGCGAGGCGGAGTGCTGAGGTGTCGGGCCGTACGACGCAGCAGGGGCGTGGGCGGAGCATTGTGCCCGCGGGGCAAGGGGGGAGGGAGCATGCTGGGATGGGTCTGTCCAAGATGAGGGAGGGGGGGGGAGGAGGAGAAGGAGGAGGAGGAGGAAGGAGGAGGAGGAGGAGGAGGAGGAGGAGGAGGAGGAGGAGGAGGAGAGGAAGGAGGAAGGAGGATGGAGAGGAGGAGGAGCCGGATTGAACGCCCGAAGGTGCTGTTCGTAGCTTTCTTGGAGGATGACGTTGCCACAGCCCTGGCCAGTGGGCCCATCCTTTCACTCGCGCTCCGGTCGAACTCCGCCTCCTTATCCTCTTCATCCTCTCCTCCCCCGCACCTCCTCCTTCCTCCTCCTCCTCTCCCTTATACCTCTTCAGTTTCTCTCCCCTCTATCTTCTCGTCTATCCGCCCTCGTCCCTCCTCCTCCCCCTACCCCATACCCTCTTCCCCTCATAACTTATTACTTTTCCTCTCTCCTCCTCTCTCCCTTTTTTTTTTCCCCTCCTCCCTCTCTCCTCTCTTCTCTTTCCCTCCTCGTCTCTCCTCCTCCTTACCCTCCTCCTTAATTACCCTCCTCCTCCTCCTCCTCCTCGTCCTCCTCCTCGTCCTCCTCCTCGCCTCCTTCTCCCACTCTCCCTCCTACTTTCTCCTCCTCCTCCTCCTCCTCCTCGTCCTCCTCCTCCTCCTCCTCTCTTCTTGCCTTCACTCGACTAGGACACGCGTGCGCAACCGCCGCCGCCGTCGTGGCTCCAACGCGCGCGCAGAAGCTAGCATACTTGAGGAAGAGGAGGAGGACTGAGGAGGAGGAGGAGGAGGAGGAGGAGGAGGAGGAGGAGGAGGAGGAGGAGGAGGAGTGGGGGAGGAGGAGGGGGGGAGGAGGACAGGGAGGAGAAGGAGGAGGAGGAGGGGGAGGAAGAAGAAGAAGAAGAACAACAACAACAAAACCGCTCTACATGAGTATTGCCGCCATGTTTCCCCTTTTCTTTCACCACCGTGAAACCCCGCAACGCCAGCTGGTAGCGGAGCTGGTGGAAGCCAGCTCCAGCACCGATCCACGGATTGCGTAGAGTGCGATGTGGACGCACCTTCGCATTGCCCTCCCCCCCCCCCCAACTTTTCAACGACGTCACCATCCATTCCTCGAACAGCTTGTGCGTATGGCTGTTTTGCACCCCTCAAGATCATTCGCCCACCTCACCCACAGGCGCGACGAGGCGAACGCCGACGACCCCAAGCGACCCTGTGAATGCATCGTCCCTTCGGGACAGATGGCCCGGGGCAGGGATAAGTCGACCCAAGGGAGCAGTGATGCCCCGGCCCCCGCACCACACTTATGATTTCCGGGCATTGGCAGTGGGGCACGGACTCCTGCGCTACAGTCGGGGCGCTGAACAAGGAGCCCTCTTCGTTGGGGAGGGGCTCCGCGTTCCTTAACTGTTTCGCAGCTTGCCCTAGGTTGTCCTTAGGCTTTCGATGGGGAAGCGAAGGTTAACTTAAATGAAAAAAGGGGCCCCGTTCCTTGTTTAGGGTTCCTTAGGTCAACGCCCCGACTGTATTCAGGAGGGGAAAAAACACACAGACACAATTAATCGTCGATCCCCAGGAAAATATGCGAAAATATGGGAATTGGGGGGGAAGACGAAAACCCAGAAAATATGAGAAAATATGGGGAATATTTTTATTTGTGTGTATTTATTTGTGTGTTCTGGGGGCCCTTTATGTATACCGCACGAAGTAGTGCTGGCCTTCCCCTTGGTGAACACGCTGCGCGCGCCGAACGACTCGGTGAATGCAGTCGTTCCACAGCCCGTGGCCCCAGCCAAGGGCCTCAGCACTACAGCCTCCTCCTCCTCCTCCTCCTCCTCCTCCTCCTCCTCTTCCTCCTCCTCCTCCTCCTCTTCCTCCTCCTCCTCGTCCTCCTCCTCCTCCTCCTCCTCCTCTCCCCCTCCAGTAGCAGCGCTGTGAAGCGGGGGTGCCAGAGTGTAACAGAGCGTCGTGCAATGCTGTCGTGCACATGCCTGGCCGCACTACAGCGAGCGGCTTGAATAAGGAACACTTACTTTTCCAAAAGGGGCTCGGTCGTTCCTTAGGCTTGCATGCGTTATTTACAGCTCCTTATGCGTTATTTGTTACGTATCGTTCCTTATGCGTTATTCCCTGGGATAAAAAAAGGGGCTTCGTTCCTTATTCATCGTTCCTTAGGTCAGGCCGATGACTGTACTACGGCTTTCCCACGCGTCGAGGTGGCGTCCGTCCTTGTGCAGGCCCGAGGGGGATGCACGTCATCGTGGCCACCCTGCTTGCGTCGCCACCGAGACTCTTTGAGGAGGAGGCGCGCCAGCTTGGTGCCATGGGGAGCACCTCGGCAATAGCCTTTAGTCGGACAGGAAGCAGATTCGAACATAGTAAAAACTAGTCGAGGGACGATGTTTTTGGTATTTGTTGACTATTTAGGGGTATTGTTGTACTATCTTTGAGTTTCCGCCACAAAACCGCCTGTGGGGGGACGCGCCCGACCTAACAGCAGCCTGATGCTGACGATGCCTGTGGGCGCCCCGGCTTTGGACCGCGGCCGGCCAGGCACGCAATCAGCGGAGGCTGCGATCACCACCTCCAGTTGCATTTAATACTCACCAGCCTCGAACCTATCCCTATCCCTGAGATTGACACGCCAAAAGGCGATGACAATCTTAGGGATGCACCCTCAGAAACTGAGGGAATCCCTAAGATCGCCATCGTGATGAGGCGATGCCGAACATAGGGATAGGGAAATGTTCCAGGCCGGTAAAATACGACGGCGACGTTGTATGCCCATTGTTCGTCTTCGTCTCGCCCGCCCTTTTCCACCAGTGCGGCAACTGCGAGCTGCCGTGTTTCCTCTTCTTCTTGGTTCTTCCTCGAGGGAGACTTCGCTCGCCGCTGACGTCTGGAAGAGAGGAGGAAGAGGGGGAGGAGGAGGAGGAGGAGGAGGAGGAGGAGGAGGAGGAGGAGGAAGAGGGGGAGGAGGAGGAGGAGGAGGAGGAGGAGGAGGAGGAGGAGGCGGAGGAAGAGGAGGAGGAGGAGGAGGAGGAGGAGGAAGAAGGGAGGATAAGGATGATGAGGAGGCCTCTCGATTCCTGTCTTGATGACTTATTATAGCGCTTTCCGTTCGAGGATTGAGGATCGTTGATGCAGAGGGGGGAGAAGGAGGAGAGGGAGGAACGAAGAAAGGGTTGGTAAGACGATAGGAGGCGTCTCGGGGGCCTCTTGGCGGTGTTTCTGGGACCTCCTGGGGCGTCACAGGGGCCTTTGGGGGGCCTTTGGGGGTCTCTTGGGGCCTCTTGGGGGCCTCTTTGGGGCTTCTTGGCAGTTTCTCGGGGCCTCCAGGGAACCTCTCTGCGCCTAGAGCTCGACATGTCCGTTTTGGTCCCTCGTCTGGGCCCGCTCTTGGAGCCGTCTTGGGAGCCTCTTCGGTCATCTTGGAAGCCTCTGGGGCTGTCTTGGTGCCCTCTGGGGCCGTTTTGGGTAGTCTTGGAGGCCTCGTGGGCCGTGATGGGGCGATCCTGGAAGCCTCTTGGGCCGTCTTGGAGCGCCAGTAAACTCCCTCGGCGAAAACGCCAAAAACCTTTAAACATTCTTGACGCTTTCGCGTATCCCCGCCAGTTTGTCGCCCCAAGCTTGCTACGACCCGCTCTCTGGAATCGTCCTTGGAGCCGCAGATCAAAAGTATCCCCGCCAGCCCATCCCAACACAACAATTCTTGCGAAGCATACCGACTGTCGTGGTTTTCGCGCGTACCTCCTCCTGCACTCGCCAATCTCTTCTTGTTCTTCCTAATTCCTACTTGCTTCCTCTTACTTCCTCCTTGTGGGAGCAGTGGGAGGGCGGACGGGGCGGAGGAGGAGGAGGAGGAGGAAAGAAGGTGGTGGGATAAGAGAGGAAGAGAGCGACGACGAAGACGAAGATGAAGACCACGAAGACGACGCCGGTGACGAAGGAGGAGATGGAGGAAGAGGAGGAGGAGGAGGAGGAGGAGGAGGAGGAGGAGGAAGAAAGAGGGCGAACAGAAGAGCCATAAGCCTATTGAATGACTCTCGGAACTTCTTCTTGGAAGTGCAAAGGAGGAGGAGGAGGAGGAGGAGGAGGAGGAGGAGGAAGAGGAGGCGAATGAGGAGGCGGGGGGGAGAGGAGGGAGGAGGGAAGAGGAGGAGGAGGCGGATGAGGAGGAGGCGGATAAGGAGGCGGATAAGGAGGAGGAAAAGGAGGAGGAGGAGGAAGAAACAGAGGCCTCTTGGAGCGTCTGGGGGGCATCTTGGGTGCCTCGGGGGTTCTCTTGAAGCCTCTTGGGGGCCTCTCGGGAGCCTCTTGGGCGCCTCGGGGGGCCGTCTGAGCGCCTCTCGGGGCCCTCTTGGGGCGCTCTTTGGAGCCTTGGGGGCGCTTGTTATAACGACGATGTCGTCGGAAAAGGCACCAATGGGCTATAGGCAAATGTAAAATGTTACCTTCCTGCCTTCCTGCCCTTCTGCCTGCACGCTGAACTTCAAGGACCAAGGCGCATGGCGCGAAGCGCCAGTGCAGTCTTGTTTGTTTGTGTATGTATGTATGTATGTATGTATGTATGTATGTATGTATGTATGCATGCATGCATGCATGCATGCATGTATGTATGTATGTATGTATGTATGCATGCATGCATGTATGTATGTATGTATGTGTGTGTATGCATGCATGCATGCATGCATGTAGGTATGTATGTACGTATGTCTGTCTGTCTGTCTGTCTGTCTGTCTGTCTGTATGTATGTATGTATGAATGTATGTATATATGTATGTGTGTTGTATGTATGTATGCATACATGCATGTATGCATGTATGTATGTATGTATGTATGTATGTATGTATGTATGTATGTATGCATATATGTACACATGCATACATACATGTATATACAACTATTGTGCTGGCCTCAGGCTAGTGCCGCCGATTCGGGGCGCTCTGGATGATGATGATGATGTTGATGATGATGGTGATGATGCTGATGATGATGATGACGATGATGATGCTGATGATGCTGATGCTGCTGCTGCTGCTGCTGCTGCTGCTGCTGATGATGATGATGATGATGATGATGATGATGATGATGATGATGATGATGATGATGATTATGCTGCTGCTGATGCTGCTGCTGCTGCTGCTGATGATGATGATGATGATGATGATGATGATGATTTCATGGCACGGGCCATGGGGCCATCTATGGCTCCCTTGGGCCGATTCCGTCTTTTTTTTCGGTGATTCGGTGCTGTCTTGGGCCGTCTGGAGGGCCTCCTTGGGGCCCGGTTGGCCCTGTCGTGGGCCTCTCTTGGCTCGAAACGTCGTGCAAGGAACGTCAGAAGGGGCACCGCGCGGGGAGCCTCAAGAGATTTGAGAGCTTGGGTCTGAGCTCCCTAAAGACCCCAAGCTTGGGTGCTGAGGCTCCGAGGGCTTGAGCGGGACCCCTGGGGAGCCTCGTAGGGGTCGTTTTGGGGCCGTCCTTTCGAGCCTCTGGGGGGCCTTTCTGGGCCCTTCGGGGGGGCTTCTCGGGGCCTGTGCCCCCCCCCCCGCCCCCGAGCACTAGATGCGTTGGGAATGGCGTCCCCCCCCCCCCTTCCAGAGCCTCCTGGGGGCTTCTTGGGGGCCCCCCCGCCCCCGAGCACTAAATGCGTCGGGAATGGCGTCCCCCCCCCTGCAGAGCGAAGCTTGCGCGAGCCCAAGTCCACGCTCTCAGAACTTCACACGCCGGAGCGGCGGATATCTT
>CAUYUJ010012504.1:0-15982 GCA_963575745.1 Prorocentrum cordatum | reverse complement strand
ATTTGATCGTTTTCGGTGGCTATGCCCCCCCCCCCCCCCGAAACACGTTCTGCGTACCAGCCAGCGGATTAGCCGAGCGGGCGCTGGGGCGCAACCCATGCATTTGCATCGTCGAGCTCAGTCCGTGAGACACGAGCATGTTCATCCGCCGAATTGAACATTGGGTTGCACCAGAATCCCCCCCCGAATTGGGGGCCAGTAAGAAACGCCAAGTGCGCGATGTAGAACGAAGAGACAACGTCATTGTAGCCTTTGCGCAGCAGCACGCGGATCCCGGTTTCAAGAAATGCCCCGACTATCCCCCCGCACCCTCGGGACCCATGGGAACGCGCAAATCTCGGCGTCGGGGCGCATGCCGGGAGCAGCTGCGGACGCCCATGAAAGAATGGGCACCCGCTTCCGCGTTTGTTGGCCCTGTGCTCGCCCCTGCAAGATGGCCCCCCATGTCGCCCCGCGCGCGAACGCCTCTTGAAGGTTGCCCCGATGGCCCTGCATAACTTGCCGGCATGAGCTCACAAGCGCTCCAACCCCAGGGAAACAATGCCCACTGGTGGCCCGAATGTAATGCAGGTCGCCTCCACCACTATGATAATACAATTTAGCATGGGCGCGGCCCTGCCGCTGGCCCTTCCCGCCCACCGCCCAGGCGACGCAGGGCGGGGCGTACCTTTCGAGCAGTGCGCCCATGTCATTGAACGCGGCTTCGACCGCGCCCTCTGCGCCCGGGCGCCCCGCTGGCCTTGCCAGTTGCTGATCGCGTCGTTCACTTCCGCCCAGCCAGCGGACCCGCCGCGCGACACTCGACGAAACGGCGGTCCAGCTGGTCTCCGCGGGAAGGGTCGCGCCGCCATGCTCGAGACAGCCGCTTCGGCATTGTTTCCTGCGCGCTGTACGGCGCGCCGCCCAGGAGCGCCATGAAGCCCGAAACGTCGCTGCTCGTCTATCGGCGCCTCGAGGTTGATGGGCCTCGACTGGCGATCCCCTGTCGCCCCCGCCCATGTGGAATATTGTAGTTTCGGCGGCGCGGAGCTGGGCATTGCGCGGCGCCCTCGCAAAGACTACTGCCATCGGCAGGCGACGCACCATCTGGCCCGGCGCCGGCAGGCGCCCCCGCAGGAGGAGCCGTTGCAAGGGCCCCTGCGGGCCTGCCCGGGAATGGCACCGGCGCAAGATCGCCAGAGCCAGGCGCCTGGCCACGCGCAGGAGAGGCGCGCGCGGATCGCGCCCCCCCAGGAGGTGCCTTGCATGGTGGCACTTCGGACTGGCCTGCCCTGCCAATTGCCTGGCTGGAAGATGCCGCGCCTGAGCCCGATGCTGGGCGCGACTCCGCCATCGGCCGCGGCGGCGGCGGGGCTCTCGGGGCCCAGGTGCCGCGCGCCACGGGCACCGTGCCCCGGGCCCCGCGGGGTGGCGCCCCTTTTGACGCCCCCGGACTCTGAGCCCATGGGGCAGCCAGGCCTGTGGCGCACGTGTGTTTCATACTCAAAGACGCGGCTGATTTCGCGATCCTCAACGGTAGCCCCCTCGGCGCGGCGCATCTGTTCCGCCTTCGCAGCGCGGGCGAACTGGGCGAGGACGACGCCGCCGCGTCGATCTCTCCAAGCCAGCGACGCAGCGCCCCACCAGCGACCGCCATCAAGGCGTTGTCGCGGGCCCGTGGAGCGAGCTCGCGGCCCCGCGCTACGGTCGCGACCTGCGCCCCCCCAGCCCATGCAGCACCATGCGACGCCGTCGTCGACGCCCCCTCCACCACGAGGCGGGGCGCTCGCAGCGCTCTGGCCGCAAATGGCGAGGCGACGAGGGGCCTGCGGATTGCCCGAAATGAATGGGTAGACAAAGCCGTCGCTGGGCAACGCGCCGAGAACCTGTTGCCCCGGCTCGCTGCCGAGCACGGCGTCGATCTCCCGCCAAGCGGCTGGCGCAGTCGATGCTGGGGGCGACGGCGGGGCAGGCGGCGAATCGCCGATCCCCATCGCGCCGCCGCGGCCAAGGCCCGGGAACGTCGCCAAGTCCAGCCCGCAGCCAGAACGTCGCGAGCATCTGCAAGCATGGCGCAGGAGAATCGCAAAGACGCCACATAAACCCCACAGCGCTGTCTGAAACATCATTGCAAGAGGATATCACGGTTAAATGCGCTGGTTCGCCGCGTGAAAGAATTGGCCGCAATCCACGCGCTCTGAAAAATGCTATACCAGAATGCGCCGCGGGATCCCCGTCACCCTTTCTCGCTGCGCTGCGACGCAAAGTGGCCGGGGGGCCGAGTGCGTTGCGCGGCGCGCGACGGCCATCCCTATGCGGCTCAGATGTCTGCATTTCCCGTTGCCAGTGGATCCGCGACCTCTGCTCTCACCTGCGTCTCCAGAGAACAGTCCGTCGTGCTCGCCGTTACAGAAGGACGCTAAGAATGAGGCGAGGCCCTCGCCGCGCCCCCGCCGGGGCCCCCGCCCCCCATGCCCCCAGTGCTCTTCCTCCGCCCTTCGGCGCGCAGCGCGCGTCTGTCATCTCTTCGCGCGCGACGCGCAGGCCTCTTCGCGCCCCCCCCCCCCCCGCCCCGCCCCCCCGCCCCGCGCGCGCGCCCGCCGCTCCTCCTGGCATGGCGCATGGCGCAATATAGGAATTCTCCTTTCTGGTCATCTGTAAGATGCGTGTAAATATGTCTGATTGATCGATTGATGATGCCCCTTCTGAAACTTCGGCGCCGGCGTCTGCGCCGCATTCAAGCGGCGCGACGGGTTCAGCCTGGCCATCTTGACCCCGAAGGGCGGCGGTATGCAACGCTGGGTTCGTCGGCGGTGCCCAGGCCCTGCCCGCGCCGCCAGCTGCCCGTCTGCCGGGCGCCCGGCCGGCGAAGAGGGCTGAGCCTTCAGCGGAGCTGCCTAACCATGCGTGGTGGCCAGCGGCTGCATCGACGCGCAACGGCCAAGGAATGCATGGTCTGTCTGGGCGCGAGTGGAAGGGGACGCGCTGCCGCGCCCTCGCCCAGACGCCCCGCCAGCGTTCCCGGGGGGGCGCTCGGCCAGGTCGCCAGATGATCGCGCGCGCTCAAGTAGCGCATTCAATTCGACATGGTTCCTGTGCGTTCGGTGGTCTAGCGGGCGCAGCATCTGCGATGCTCGGGCTGTCCGGCCCACATCTGAAGAGCACGTTAAGATCTGAAAATTATGGATCTCAAATCCAACATGTTCAGACTCTAACCAGGTCAGATCAAATCAAGCCAGTGTCGCGTCGATCCATTCTCCAGATGGCACGCCAAAGCCCATTAGTCGCGTGCCCGAGTCGAATTGGCGTTCGTATGCTAGGTGCTCGAACTTGCCACTCAATAGATACATGGTGTGTGTCACTGGGTCGCTTCTAACACTTTTGATATGTACACCGTGGCTGATGGCATGTGATGGTATGCGCATTGCTGTGATGCGTACCAGTCCTGGGAAGACTCGTTGGATGGCAGCCACTTGTTGTTGCAGTGTACAACGGCCGCAAGCAACGCTAAGCCATGCGCGAACCTCCTGGACGTAGGTCCTGAACGCGTTGCCCGCAGAGTCACAGCGAGGTCCTCTGGTAAGTGTAGCGTCATCTGCACCACGCTGCATGTGCCCCACAACAAACCCCAAGATAACCCTTATGATACCAAATATGGGGTATACGAAGATAGGGACCGAAGGTATCCTGCTCCTTCGGTTGTTCTGGTTGTAGTGTGGGTGGTGATCGTCGGTTAAACGTCGTACGGGTCTTGGCTGCACGCATCCATGTTTAGCGTAGTGATCGAACGGTATATCGGCGTAGCTGTACCTGTTGCCAGGCTCAATGTCCGCATCGCGACAAACGTACAAACGTAGAACCGTGCTGTATATGCCTATAACCGAAATAGGCATTTGGTTGGTGGTAGGAGGCGCTGCACTGGTACATGTAGCTCCAATGCTAGATACCAGCCTACTGCGGAACATTGGCCCGCAACCGGGTTGTACGTGCCAGATTCCCGGCTCTGTTCCCCGAAGAGACGTCGGCGCATGGTACTCCAAAATGGATGACCAGACTGTGCCGTGGAGAGTTGCTGGCCACAGAGCTAGCCACACAAGCGTGTAACCAGCTCCGCTACCAAGTAAAAAAGAAACCATCCGAGGATGGTGAACCCTAAGGTTGATGTAGAAACAGGCAAGACCTTTCCCTATACGCAATAGCCACCACAGTCATGTCATGATACTAGCTGATCATATCCTGGTGTCGACGCCATTGAGCCAGAACGGCCGCGGATGCGTTCGTTCTTGTTTTGCCTCGCTCGCTGACACGGCGAATGATTTCCTGAAAATGTGTCCTGGTCCCCAGACTAATCCCTGGAGCCTCAGTCCGCAATCCTGAAGAGCCTTGAAGGGGCCCGGACCCAAACATCCGAAATATCTTGGGGCTTGGCGCATGCCCCTGGGCTCCCCCGCCTCCCCGCGTGACTGTTCAGGGCACAACAGGGCCCCAAGACGGGCCAAGAGGGGTCAAACAGGCCCCGATGACAGTCCAAAAGGGCCCCGTGTCGCCGAACGATCGTTCCAAGATGCTCATGATGGCCACCAGACGGCCCAACACGTCCCACGAGGCCTACAAAAGGCCTCCCAACAGGGCCACAAGAGGCAAAACAAAGGGTTGTCCTTGGGTGTTTGCAGTTTGTTTCCCGACGTTCCGAGACGGCCCAAGAGGCACCCAAGATCGCCGCTAGACGCTGGACAGCCCAAGAAGCCTTCAAGAGGGCCCCAAAATGGCCCGAGAGGGCCCGAAGCTGGCCCAAGAGGCGCCCAAGACGGCCAAAGAGGGCCCCAAAAGAAGCTCAGGTGAGGGAGCGCGAACATAAAATCTGAGCCTTCCGCCCCGGGAGACCCCCAAGAGGCCCCCAAGAGCTCCCCAACAGGGCCCCAAGGGGCCCCAAGGGGGTCCCAAAAGGCCCATAAGAGGCCCCAAGAAGTCCCAAAACGGCTCCCAAGAGGCATCAAAACTGCCTCCAAGAGGCTTCCGAGAGGCCACCCATCCCACGAGATCCCAACGAACATCCAATAGGCTTCATACCCACAACCCAGGCACCGTGGCGGGACGGGCCGAAGGCCATGAGATCCGCCGCCCCCTGCTTGCAGGGGTGCACGGCGTGCTGGATGATTCAGGTTTTGGTTCTGGTTCTTTTTCTAAAAGAACTCTCCAGTGGGCTTCGGCCCGTCCCGCCGGGGTCCCGGGAGGAAGCCGAAAGGACCTCAATCCGGAAAAAAATCCTCCAAAAAACGGCCGTTTCGCTCGGGACATCCTCAAAAAATCGCGAAGATGGCCCAAGATGGCCTCCAAGTCCGCCCGAGATGGTCCAAGACGGCCTCCAAAACGGCCCAAGAGAGTCCAAGACGGCCCAAGACGGCCCAAGAGGCCCCCCAGAGGCCTCCCAGACGGCCCAAGAGGCCTCCAAGAGGTCCTCCAGGAGAGTCCGAAGAGGCCAAAATCATTGATTTTCCCTTGGTTTTTGAAGGATTCTGGCATTTGCGCCTTTTCGGCTCTCCGACGGCTCAAGACGGCCCAAGAAGCCCCCAAGATCGCCCAAGAGGCCCCCAAGAGAGCCCCATGATGGCCCAAGTGGCCTCCAAGATGGCCCCTAGAGGGCCCCAAGAGGGCCCAAGAGGCCTCCAACACGCCCAAAATGGCCTCCCAGACGCCCAAGATGGCCTCCAAGACGGCCCTGGAGCGCCCCAAGAGGGTCCCCCGTTGGCCCAGAAAGGCCCCCAAAACGGCTCCCGACGGCGTCAGACGTGCCAGGGAAAAAATATACCCACAACCCCAAGATGGCCGAAGTTGGCTCGAAGCTAGCCCGAGACGGCCCAAAAAGCCCCAGAGATCGCCCAAAGCTTGCCCAAGAGGCCTCCAAGACGGCCAAGATGACCTTCAAGATGCCCACGTGTTCCCCGAAGGCTTTCCAAACCGATTCGGGGAACACGTGGTCCGATAGCTTGGCAGGTCTGGCCTCAACGTTCGGCCACATAGGCGCTTCCAAAAAGGCAGGGGGCGGCGGTGATTCGCCGTAGGCGTCTTCGATAGTAGATAGTTTCCGGAGCGGTATGGCAAGAAAACTCCCGCCTCGGAGCCTCATACTATGAGACTTCCGAACGTGCGCGTCGCCCTTGCTTCGCCGACGCACATGTGGCATTAGAATGTTTGGGCGGTGCCGACTTGAGGCGCCGTGCCCTCTGCCCTCAGCGACCATCCCCCTTCTTCCGCTCTCCACAATTAAGCGAGCCCACCGCTGCAATCGCTATATCGCCATCCGTACGCGCAACCTCCTTCCTGGTGCCTGGCGGTGAACATAGTGTCAGTACCGCTCCAGTCGCAAAACCATCAAGGATCGAGGAGGCAGGTCGTTGGACGTTTCTCAAAACATGTTTCAGCGCTTGGCCCTCGTTGGGGCCTCCGGAAGCCTCCACAAGCTGGAACGTTCAGGGGTCAGGATCCACGGCGACATTAAAGTGCACCACCTCTTGCACCTAATCATCCTCCTCCGCCTCCTCGTCCTCCTCATGGCTTGCGCGCAAAGGGCAGTCCTCTCCAGTCGCTTCCTCCTTGGGGACCTGTCGGTCAAAGCAGCCCAAGGTCTTGCGGTCAATCTTTTGTTTGCCATCCTTGAGCACCTCGCGGCAGCGCCAAGGACTGGCATCCCTCCTGCCCCCGCCCCCTCCCCTTCCTACTCTCCCTATCCATCCATCCTGTATACCTCATCCTTTCAAGCTGCCACCACCATGCCATCAGCACGTAATGGAGTCCCCCACGGCTCATCAGTCGGTTGACAGTGTTCACGAGTTCCACTGCGAGGGTTTAATGGGCCACACACCCCGCTTCCTGGCCGCGTTGGGAAATTCCTGGGGTGTGTCGCGTGAGCTATCTAAACGCTGAGCCAGCTATCAACCACCTCCAGAAGCCCCAAAGAGGACCGCATGAGGTCCCCAAGACGGTCCACAAGCGCCCCGAGACGGTCCAGGAGCATATCGATAGATGTATGTTACCCAGCGTGGACCCCAAACATGTGTTCGAAAACGGTATGTGGCGCAACATACGTCAATGTGGTGAAATCAATGTGGTGCAAATAGTTGTTGTTCGCGGTGAGTTGTCCACTCCACTGCTCACGCAGTCATCCCGCCCACCCGCCCGCAACTTGGTTTGCAAACCCCATGCGGCGGCGATTGCGATGAATGCTTGGATTTGGCTGGCGCATTTCTGCGGCCGCGCTAGCCCACGCATGCTCGCGCGCGCAGCGGCCAGATAGTTTGGCGTTGCTGACGCGGCCGCGGTGGCGCTGACCGCTGGGCACTTCCCAGCGGGCATTTTAATGCGAGTCGGCCAGTTGGGCGGGCGCGGTATCATGGCACCGTCGACGACGGTAGACGCGATGATGATGATGATGATGATGATGATGATGATGATGATGATGATGATGATGATGATGATGATGATGATGATGATGATGATGATGATGATGATGATGATTTATGAGTATGATTATGATACTCAATGATATATAAGGATGAGTATAAATGAAAGGATGATGAAGATGGTGATATGATGATGACGAGATGATGATGATGATGATGATGATGATGATGATGATGATGATGATGATGATGATGATGATGATGATGATGATGATGATGATGATGATGATGATGATGATGATGATGATGATGATGATGATGATGATGATGATGATGATGGTAGCGATGCTGGTGAAGACGATGACAAAGACGATGGCAAGGCCAGTGACCGCGCTGATCACGCCGACGACGATGACGGCGCCCTCGCGTCGGTGATGCAGGCTTTGAGGGGAGTTCAGCATGCGCGCGCGGCCGACGCGCGAGAATGGCCCGCATGGCAATTGTTGACACGGATCGTGCCCCCCCAACAGTCGCGCAAGGGCGATCGAATGATGCCGACGTGCGGCGCGAGGGGCCCGATTGGCCAAATGCGATGAAAAATACTCCGACGGTAGGACACCGCATGATAATATCTTTGAATTGCCTGGGGATATCCTCCTGCCTCCTCCGTCTCATCCTGCCTGCTCCTCCCCCTCCCTCTACCCCTGCCTCCTTCATCCTCCTCCTCCTCCTTTGACCTCCTCCTCCTTGTCCTCCTCCTCCTCCCTGTCCTCCTCCTCCTTTTTCCCTCTCCCTCCTCCTCCTCCTCTCCTCCTCCACCTCCGCCTCCGCCGCCTCCTCCTCCTCCTCCTACTACCCCTTTTCTCCTCCTCCCCCCCCGCCTCCTCCTCCTCACCTCCTCCGCCTCCTCCTCCTCCTCCTCCGCCTCCTCCTCCTCCTCCGCCTCCTCCTCCCCTCCGCCTCCTCCTCCTCGCCCTCGCCCACCCTCCTCTCCCGCATGTCCCAATCCTCCTACCTCCGCCGCCTCCTCCTCGTCCTTCCATCGCCCTCCCCTCCTCCTGGTCCTCCTTCTCCTTGCTCCTGCTTCCGCTCTTAGCTCCTCCGTAACCTCCCTCCTCCTCCTCCTCCTCCTCCTCCTCCTCCTCCCCGCCTCCTCACTCCTCCTCCTCCTACCTTGGCGTGCCTCCTCCTCCTCCTCCTCCTCCTCCTACCTCCTCCCGCCTCCTGCCTCGCGTTCGGCTCCCTCCATCCCCTGGGCCTCCTGGGGGCTATTGTGGGGCCGTCCTGACCGTCCTGGAGCTTTCCTGGGGCGGCCCGGGACCTAATGGGGCCTCCTGGGCAGCATTTCCTCCACCCTTTCCTCCTCCTCCTCCTCCGCCTCCTCCTCCGCCGCCTCTCCTCCCGGCCTCCTCTCCTGCCCCCCTCGCTCCTCCTCCTCCTGCCTGCTCCTTCGGCCTCCTGCTTGCTCCTGGGGCCTCCTGGGGCCTCTTGGGGCCTCTTGAAGCCTTCTGGGCCTCCCGGGACCTCCTGGGGCCTCCTAGGGCATTCGTCCTCCTCTTCCTCCTCCTCCTCCTCCTCCTCCTCCTCCGCTTCCTCCTCCTCCTCCTGCTTATTAGTGTTATTAGTATTTCGTATTAGTAGTACTCCTATCTTTCATAAGTTCTACTTGTCTTAATATTCTCCTTCATCTCAATATGATCATTAGTATTCTCTTTCTTTTTCGTATCATGACTGTTCTGATTCCCCATTTCCAAAGTGGGGTTCTTGTTTTCTCTGGACACCCCGCGCAGGAACAGGAACCCACCACTCACTCACTCACGCACTGACTCATCTGCACACGCTCATGAACTCACATATCAGTCAGTCACTCACTCACTCACTCACTCGCCTTGGGCCTCGTCTGTGGGTAAATTGCGAGGAAGTCTCAAGCGGGAGCCCCCTCCCTATGGGGCCCGCGGATCATGTTACTAATCCGAGCGGGTCATCAAATCCCACCAGCCCTTTGGGCGTGAGTGGTTTAGAGAGCCCCCTCTGTCCTCAACCCCCCAACCCCCTTCTTCCCCTTCGGGGAGGGGTTTACCCCTCCCCCTACCCCCTCCCCCTGGGCCTGGACAGGGAGTCCCGCGGGTGGTCAGGGGGGTCTTTTTCGACGCCTGGGAGGGCCAAAAAACGACGACCCTCACGAGGATTCTGGCCCCGACGGGGGGGCGCTCTTGTAGCCCCCTCCTCTTCTGTGAAGCCAAAACCCTTGCTTTTACGAGGGTGTTGGCCCCATTTTGGCCTCCCGAGGGGGCCGCGCTCATCTTCCTTCCTAGCAGAACCATTCATGGTACGATGGTTTTGGGCTCATTTTGTCCTTCTCAGGGGGTAGCGCTCATTTGCGCTTCTGAGGAGGTCGCACGAGGCCCCCAAGAGGCCCCAAGATGCCCCCAGGAGGCTCCCAAGAGGCCTCCAAGAGGCCACCAAGAGGCCCCCAATAGGCCCCCAGAGGCTCCCAACAGGCCCCCAAGAGACCCCCACGAAGCCCCCAGAGCCCCCAAGAGGCTCCCAAGAAGCCCCCAAGAGGCCCCCAAGAGGCCCCCCAAGCGGCCCCAAGAGGAGCCCCACGAACGACGCACGAACCCAGAACAGGGCCCGAACGACTCCTCACCACCGACCGAGAACGACCCCTCCACAAGAAGGCCCGAACGACCTCATATACCAGGACAAGCGGCACGAACCCCTGAATTCACGAGTAGCCCGAACGACCACACCGAAAACCAACCAGTACGCGGGCCTCGAACGACTCACACCACGAGAGCCCGAACGAGTCACACCAGGAGGAGGGGCCCGAACGACTCACACCATGACGAGGGGCCCGAACAACTCACACCACGAGAAGCCCGAACGACTCACACCAGGACGAAGAGCCCGAACGACTCACACCACGAAGAGCCCGAACGACTCACACCAGGAAGAAGGGCCCGAACGACTCACACCAGGACGAGAAACCCCAAACGACTCAAACCACGAGGAGCGCTGTCTCTCCCTCCTCCTCCGCCTCGTCCTTCTCCCGCTCCCCCCACAAGGAAGATGTACAAGGAGGCGGGAGGAACGAGGAACAGGGGAGATATGCGGGGCCAAGCGGACACACGCCTGAAAAACACGACTGTCGGCATGCTTCGCAAGAGTTGTTGCTGTGAGATGGGCTGGTGGGGATACGCGAAGCGTAAAGAATTCCTTTAACTGTTGCCACTTTTGGGCTCTCGCGCTGCCAGAACGCCATTCCCAGGCCACATAGGCCTCGTTTGTTAGTGAATTGCGAGGATGTCTCAAGCGGGAGCCCCCTCCCTATGGGGCCCGCGGATCACGTTACTAATCCGAGCGGGTCATCAAATTCCTGTAACTGTCGCCACTTTTGGGCTCTCGCGCTGCCAGATCACTTACTCACTCACACACACACACGCTCACTCACACACTCACTCACTCACTCACTCACTCACTCACTCACTCACTCACACACACACACACACACACACATTTGCGGTAGAGGTCGCGGCCCCCGGGGCCTGGACCCTGGTGCGCCGTTATGTATATACATATACATATACATGTACCTATACCACTCGAGCAGCACTTGCACTCAGGGAGCGTCGCTGGTCTTCTAAGGAACAAGGCCCGTTTATCGGGTCCGCTGTTTTCTTGCCGCCGTCGCCGCCCCGTTATCCGCCCGCCCCCGTTCGTCGCCTGGGTTCCTTTGTCAGATCCGCCGCCTTGCGGCCGTCGTCGCCGCCTTGTCACCGCCCGTTATCTGGGCACGTTTGTCGGGTCCGCCGTCTCGTTGCCGCTGTCGCCGCCCCGTCGCCGCCGCGTCGCCGCCCGCGGCCGCCGCCAGGCCGCGCCCCCCCCCCGGCGCAAGCAAAAAAATGACAATCGAATCGATGGCAATCCAATCGATTCCAACCATATCGATTGCACCACATCGATTGCACAGCATGGATTGCAGAGCGTAGGTTGCGTCACGTACGCGACATGCACCAGGTGGAGGACGCGGCCGCCCTCGGCATAGTTGCGGACGGAGGCTTTAGCCTCCCAGCGGCCGCGCTCCTGGACCTGGGCGAGCGAGCGGCGGCCGGCCGGGGCGCCCTCGCTGGGCCCGCCGCGGCGCAGCATGCGCGGAGTCAGCTTCGCATGATCATGCTCGGCGGCGGCGGCTGCGCCCCTGAGCAACTTCTCTAACATCGCGAATGGGAGCGAAGGGAAGAGCCTAGACGAGTTGCCCGAGGCGGCCTCGGCGAGGAGCGTCTCCATTAGCTTTAGCGGGTAGGTGCGACCAGCGTCGATGAATATCAAGTCGCGCAGGGTGGCGGCGTCGTCGAACTAGCCGCTCTCGGCGGGGTCCATCGACTGCTGCTCCCCGCCAGGCTCGCGCGGCAGCGCGGGGGCCACTGCGGCGGCCACGGGCCCGCGCCTCGAGACGTCGGCGACGTCTCCGCGGCGGATGTCGAGTGCCTCTGACGACCTGGAGGATCCTGTAAGACCACGGCGGCCCGCGCGGCCGCGACGCCGTCCCTGCCTCCCTTCGCGATCTGCTCGGCCACGAGCGCGAAGGCGATCCGCGGGCGCGGGTCGCGGGGCAACTCGGGCCCCTCCACGCGCAAGCCCTGCAGCGCGCGCACGGGCCTCGGCGCGCTCGTCTCGCCAGCGAAGTTGGCGTTCTGGCTAAAAGCGACGGCCCCCATCATCGCGCGGCCTGCGTTGATCGAAAGCCGAACCGAAGCGCAGCCCGGCCAGTCGCGCCCCGAAGATCGGGTCGAGCTTTGCCTGGTCACGCGGCGGCGGGGGGCCGTGGAGGCGGGCCACCCGCTCGCGCCACCGCCCGTCGACCCCGGACGTCTTGGCGGAGACGCTATTGGTCTTGATGCGTCTCTGACGGGCGGCGCGGGCGACGGACGCGGGCGCGGTGGCCAGGGCGGCGTTTCGCCAGCCAGCGCGCGCGGCCTTCGCGGCGGCGCGATTTGGCCAGGCGGGCGCCGCCGTGGCCGCCCGCGGCCCCTCGCGCGCCCGGGCCCGGGCGCCGCGGCGGGGCCCGGCGGCGGCCTCGCCCGCCCCGCCCTCGAACGCCGAGCGGCCGCCCCCGAGGGCGCCCGTCGGCAAGACGGTCGCGCCGAGGCCCGCGGAAGGAGAGGTCAGCGCCAGCGGCTCGGAGCAACGCAAGGCGCCGCCGGCCGCGCCCCGCTGCGCAACCGCCCCCCCGAGCGCCCAGGCGAGCTCCGCGCGAGGTTGAGGCCGAGGCGATGTCTGCCATGGCTCGGCGGAGATCTGGAGGGCGGACGCCCGCCTGCAAGGCGGCGCGTCAGACGGCTCGAGCCAGAACGCCAGCGGACGGCGAGCAGAGCGCCGCGCCAGATGAGGCTACCGGGGCCTGGCGATGCGCATCTGCCGCAGTCGACGCCATGGTGCGCGCGCGGGGCCCCGCGGGGGCCACCGTGACTTCCCCGCCCTGGGCGCCGCAATAGCGGCCTCCGCGGCAAGAACGACGAAGCCGAAGCCGACCGAGGCCCAGCAACGCACCCGGGAGTTCAGCGAGCTCCAGGCAGTGGGCCCCGCACTCGCACGCATCCACGCTGACGATGACAGCCCCACATCGCTGGGGCACAGGTCGGAAGAGGTCGCGCCCCCAGGGGCGGGAGCGCAGCGGGTCCCCCGCCGCCTCAAAGACGCCGAGCCGCCGGCGCAAATCGACTAGCCCTCGGGCGAAGCGGGCGCCCCGAGCGGCGCGCCAAGCATCGCGGGGGGGGGGGTGATATATATATAATAATATATATATATATATTATATATATCTATATATATAATATAAATATATAATATATATATAGAGAGAGAAGAAAAAAAAGGGGAGGAGAGAGAGAGAGAGAGAGAGAGAGAGAGAGAGAGAAAGAGAGAGAGAAAGAGAGAGAGAGAGAGAGAGACAGAGACAGAGACAGAGACAGAGACAGAGACAGAGACAGAGACAGAGACAGAGAGAGAGAGAGAGAGACAGAGAGATACAGACAGAGACAGAGACAGAGACAGAGACAGAGAGAGAGAGAGAGCGAGACAGAGAGAGAGAGAGATAATAAGAATTACTCACTGCGTGGAGCTCCCCATATGTGTATCTCATGTTTTATGTCATGCCGTGGTGAGCGTCTGTTCATGAGCGGTCGACTACAATAGCGCTGCAGGAGTCTACTTGAGCCGGGCAATGACGGCTGAGACATCCTCACAATCTGCTCTCCAAACGAAGGATGTTGAGCCCAGAAACAAGCAAACCGCCTGAGACATCCCCACAAAATGGCCGCGAACGAGCCCGTGCAAACACCCTTGGCGGCTCCCCTTAGGGGTGCTGAAACCAGCGCCCCGCCTGAGACATCCTCGCAATCTGCTCTCCAAGCGAAGGATGTTGAGCTGAGACATCCCCACAAAATGGCCGCGAACGAGCCCGTGCAAACACCCCTGGCGGCTCCCCTTAGGGGTGCTGAAACCAGCGCCCGCCTGAGACATCCTCACAATCTGCTCTCCAAGCGAAGGATGTTGAGCCCAGAAACAAGCAAACCGCTGAGACATCCACAAAATGGCAACGAACGAACCCGTGCAAAACACCCCTGGCGGCTCTTCTTAGGGTGTGATACCAGCCGCCCCGCATGAGAATCTCACAATCTTTGTCTGATCTCCATGAGAAGGATGTTGAGACCAAAAACAAGCAAACGCCTGAGAATCCCCGCATAAATGGCCGAGATCGAGCCCGTGACACACCCCTTGGCGGCCCCCTTAGGGCGGCGAACCAGAGCACCGCCTTGAGACATCACTCACAATCTGCTCTCCAGCGAAGGATGTTGTAGCCAGAAGAGGAACAAGCAAACGCCTAAGACATCCCAACAAAAACGCAGCCGAAAACGAGCCCGTGGCAAACCCCTGGCGGCTCCCTTAGGGGTGCTGAAAGCCAGCTCCCGCCTGAGAACATCCTCTCAATTCTGTCTCCAAGACGAGGATGTTGAGCACCGAAACAGGCAAACCGCCTGAGACATCCCCACAAAATTGCCGCGAACGGACCCGCGCAAACACCCCTGGCGGCTCCCTTAGGGGTGCTGAAACCAGCGCCCCGCCTGAGACATCCTCACAATCTGCTCTCCAAGCGAAGGATGTTGAGCCCAGAAACAAGCAAACCGCCTGAGACATCCCCACAAAAGGGCCGCGAACGAGCCCGTGCAAACACCCCTGGCGGCTCCCCTTAGGGGTGCTGAAACCAGCGCCCCGCCTGAGACATCCTCACAATCTGCTCTCCAAGCGAAGGTTGTTGAGCCCAGAAACAAGCAAACCGCCTGAGACATCCCCACAAAATGGCCGCGAACGAGCCCGTGCAAACACCCCTGGCGGCTCCCCTTAGGGGTGCTGAAACCAGCGCCCCGCCTGAGACATCCTCACAATCTGCTCTCCAAGCGAAGGATGTTGAGCCCAGAAACAAGCAAACCGCCTGAGACATCCCCACAAAATGGCCGCGAACGAGCCCGTGCAACACCCCTGGCGGCTCCCCTTAGGGGTGCTGAAACCAGCGCCCCGCCTGAGACATCCTCACAATCTGCTCTCCAAGCGAAGGATGTTGAGCCCAGAAACAAGCAAACCGCCTGAGACATCCCCACAAAATGGCCGCGAACGGGCCCGTGCAAACACCCCTGGCGGCCCCCCTTAGGGGTGCTGAAACCAGCGCCCCGCCTGAGACATCCTCGCAATCTGCTCTCCAAGCGAAGGACGTTGAGCCCAGAAACAAGCAAACCTCATGAGACATCCCCACAAAATGGCCGCGAACGAGCCCGTGCAAACACCCCTGGCGGCTCCCCTTAGGGGTGCTGAAACCAGCGCCCCGCTGAGACATCCTCACAATCTGCTCTCCAAGCGAAGGATGTTGAGCCCAGAAACAAGCAAACCGCCTGAGACATCCCCACAAAATGGCCGCGAACGAGCCCGTGCAACACCCCTGGCGGCTCCCCTTAGGGGTGCTGAAACCAGCGCCCCGCTTGAGACATCCTCCAAATCTGATGTGTGTTGAGTAAGTCTGAGTATGAGTAGGTCTGAGTATGAGTATGCCTGAGCATGAGTAAGTCTGTGTATGAGTAAGTCTGTGTATGAGAAAGTCTGGGTATGAATAGGTCTGTGCATGAGAAAGTCTGTGTACGTGTACGTCTGGGCATGAGCAAGTCTGAATATGACGAATACTGTGTATGAGTAAGCCTGGGTATGAGTGAGTCTGTGTATGAGTACGTATGGGTGTGAGTAAGTCTGTGTATGAGTAAGTCTGTGTATGAGTATGTCGGAGTGTGGGTAAGACTGAGTATGAGTAGGTCTGAGTATGAGTAAGTCTGAGTATGAATAAGTCTGTGTATGAGTAAGTCTGAGTATGAGCAAGTCTGGGCATGAGTAAGTCCGACAGGAGGGGAAGAGGAAAGAGGAGGAGGGAAAAGGAGAGGGAGTAGGAGGCGTCCAAGTAATAACAAAAAACCATCTTAGGATATGGGGAAAAAGGAAAGAGAGAGAGAGAGAGAGAGAGAGAGAGAGAGAGAGAGAGAGAGAGAGAGAGAGAGAGAG
>CAUYUJ010012503.1:432936-450436 GCA_963575745.1 Prorocentrum cordatum | reverse complement strand
TGTACAATGCCAGCGCCACGCCCATGGTTATTCTGATGTGCTTGGTGTTCCTTCCGCTCTCGTTCTCTTGCAAGGGCACCTTCGTCAAGATGGAACGCAAAACCAAGTGAAGTCGTGTGTTGGAGAAGAGAGAGAGAGAGAGAGAGAACCATTACACACAAGTTGTGGAGGACATTCTGTATAATATGTTTTACGTACGTATTGTGAACTCCCTGTCGTACTTGTCCTGGGAGGGGCGACAACAATTAGACTGTGGACTGGTAGCGCACGACGCTCACATTTGTCCTCGCCGTTTTTTTTGTTTGTTTTGCCGTTCCGAGCTTCACACAGATTGTTGATATGGGGTACGGCCGACATGTTCGGTGTGGCAAGGCGACGGGCTTCTGGTCTGCAAGGTGCCGCTATGTGCGGTCGTGCTTTTATAGCTGTTAGCCAGCTGGCTATACAGGACGCCGGCAGGTACGGTCGAGAGTTGCAAGCTCGTTGCTTGATTAGTTGGGCTGCTTGATCCAATGTGAGCGTGTCATTGGAAAACAGTCTCCGCTTACTGTCTGAATCATTGGTTATGGTATTTGCGTGGTCTGTGAAGCGCAAAGGAATGCGAGGATGGATCCGCTTGCGTTCGGCAGACTCGAATGCCTTGCGCACGGTGCGGATTCCAGATGAGCATTCTTACTACATGCAAGGTAGATGCGGACAGCTGTGCTTCTTATCCCTCGAGCCGGAGGCTTTTCAACCGAAGCTGGTGCGAGAGAACGAGTTATCCATTGTCTGAGTTCAGTGTCCATGATTATATGTTGGTTGTTTCATTGTGCTCCGCGTATCAGTATGTGCTTGTGTGTGCGTGTGCTTGTATGTGTGCCCACGCCTACATGTGCCGAATGTGCTGACCATGGTGATAAATAAGTTTTCGGACTAGAGTTTCTGAGAGCTCCCAGCTCGTGATTGGTTATATCTTGGCTGTGGTTCAGAGTCGCTCCTTTGTTCGGTTGACTGCTGTTGAGTGGGTTGAGTGCATTCCATTGAGATTGTTCTGTCTGCTCGGTTGTGTGTGTGCGGTTAGTCACACGCTGGTGCGGATCGCCTCCGTCTCGCCGCCGACGAAAAAGTGTGTCTGTGGGTATGTGCAGTTGCTGCTTGTATGGTTTCCCTTCATGCTGGTGATGAAAAGCGATGTGTAGGTCAGAAGCTGATTCTGTGTGATGCTATACATCTCCGCTTACTTTCCGAGGCATTGGCTATTGTAGATGAATGGTCCTTGAAGCGCACAGGATTGTGAGGACGTTATTCCTGGCTCAGTTCAGTGTCAATGACTGTGCATTGTGCTCAGCGTGTCAGTATGCGTTTGTGTGTGCGTGTGTTGATATGAGTGCCCACGCGTCGTACATGTGCCGGGCATGCCAGCCATGATGATGAACAAGACTTCGGACTAGAGTTTCTGAGAGCTCCTAGCTCGTGATTCTGAATCTTCTGGCTGTGGTTGGGAGTCACTTCTTTGTTCGGTTGACTGCTGTTGAGTGGAGTGAGTGCGTCTCATCAAGGTTGTCTGTCTGCTCAGTTGTGTGTGTGCAGTTACTGCTTGTATGGTTTCCCTTCATGCCGGTGACGAAGAAAGATATATAGGTCAGAAGCTGATTCAGAGTGATGCTATACATCTCCGCTTACTTTCCGAGGCATTGGCTATTGTAGATGCATGGTCTTTGAAGCGCAACGGATTGTGAGGATGAGATCCAGTTCTATTCGGCAAACCTTAGTGTGCCTTGCGCACAGTGCGGATTCCAGACTTGAGTTCTCACATCATCGGAGCATTTTTACACTACGCAAGCTTCGCTGTGGATCATTCTTGCAGATCGATGAGGACAACCATACTTCTGACACCTCTAATCGGAGGCTTCTGAATAGAAGCCGATGCGAAAGAACCAGTTATCCCTGTCTGAGTTCTGTGTCAATGACTGTGCATTGTGCTCAGCGTGTCAGCATGCGCTTGTGTGTGCGTGTGTTTGTATGTGTGCCCACGCGTCGTACATTTGCCGAGCATGCTGGCCATGATGATAAATAAGTTTTCGGACTAGAGTTTCTGAGAGGTCCTAGCTTGTGATTCTGAATCTTCTGGCTGTGGTTGTGAGTCGCTCCTTTGTTCGGTTTGCTGCTGTTGAGTGGAATGAGTGCGTCTCATCGAGGTTGTTCTGTCTACTCGGTTTCGTGTGTGTGTATGTATGTGTGTGCAGTGGCCGCTTGTATGACTTCCCTTAATGCTGGTGATGTAAATAATAGGTCAGAAGCTGTTTCAGAGTGATGCTATACATCTCCGCTTACTCTCCGGTATTGTAGATGCATGGTCCTTGAAGCGCAAAGGATGGTGGGGATTTTACACAACGCAAGTTTCGCTGTGGCTCATTCTTGCAGATCGATGAGGACAACCATACTTCTGACACCTCTAATCGGAGGCTTCTGAATAGAAGCCGATGCGAAAGAACCAGTTATCCCTGTTTGAGTTCTGTGTCAAAGACTGTGCATTGTGCTCAGCGTATCAGTCTGCGTTTGTGTGTGCGTGTGTTTGTATTTGTGCCCACGCGTCGTACATTTGCCGAGTATGCCAGCCATTATGATAAACAAGTTTTCGGACTAGAGTTTCTGAGAGGTCCTTAGCTTGTGATTCTGAATCTTCTGGCTGTGGTTGTGAGTCGCTCCTTTGTTCGGTTGGCTGCTGTTGAGTGGAGTGAGTGCGTCTCATCGAGGTTGTTCTGCCTGCTCAGTTGTGTGTGTACGTGTGTGTGTGTGCAGTTACTGCTTGTATGGTTTCCCTTCATGCCGGTGACGAAGAAAGATGTATAGGTCAGAAGCTGATTCAGAGTGATGCTATACATCTCCGCTTACTTTCCGAGGCATTCGGTATTGTAGATGCATGGTCTTTGAAGCGCAAAGGGTTGTGAGTGCGAGATCCAGTTCTATTCGGCAGACTTTAGTATGCCTTGCGCATGGTCCGGATTTCAGATTTGAGTTCTCACATCATCGGAGCATGCTTACACCACGCAAGCTTCGCTGTGGATCATGTTTGCAGATCGATGAGGACAGCCATACTTCTGACACCTCTAATCGGAGGCGTCTTAATAGAAGCCGAGGCGAAAGAACCAGTTATCCCTGTCTGAGTTCTGAGTCAAAGACTATGCATTGTGCTCAGCGTATCAGTCTGCGTTTGTGTGTGCGTGTGTTGATGTGAGTGCCCACGAGTCGTACATTTGCCGAGCATGCCGGCCATGATGATAAACAAGTTTTCGGACTTGAGTTTCTGAGAGGTCCTAGCTTGTTATTCTGAATCTTCTGACTGTGGTTGTGGGCTGCTGTTGAGTGGAGTGGGTGTGTCTCATCGACGTTGTTTTGTCTGCTCGGTTGTGTGTGTGTGTGTGCAATTGCTGCTTGTATGGTTTCCCTTATTGCCGGTGATGAGAAAAGATGTACAGGTCAGAAGCTGATTCAGAGTGATGCTATACATCTCCGCTTACTTTCCGAGGCATTCGGTATTGTAGATGCATGGTCCTTGAAACGCAAAGGATTATGAGTGCGAGATCCAGTTTCGATCGGGAGACGTTAGTGTGCCTTGCGCACAGTGCGGATTCCAGGCTTTGAGTTCTCACATCATCGGGGCATTCTTACACCATGCAAGCTTCGCTGTGGTTCATTTATGCATATGGATCCGGGGGCCCAGGGCAGGGACCAAGACCGCAAATGTGGAGCCCGGGGCCCGGGCCCGCCTGTGGGAGGCCTAAAATCGCCCCAGGGGGCCCTCAGACAGCAATCCTGGCGGCCCCAGACGGTCTCGAGACACCCCCAAGACGCCCTCCAGGGGTCTCTGGCGACGCGCGATGCGTTTTAAACTGCCCCGGAGGCCCCCAAGACGCCCCAAGAGGTCTTTGATAAGATGCTGCCCAAGACCGCCCCGAGAGGGCGAAATCGTTGACTTCCGTTGTTTTTCCAGTGTTGTGTTGCATTCTCGCTGTTTCGTGGTTCTGGCGCTAAAGCACCGCCCAAGAGGCTCCCAAGACCGCTCCAAGACGGCCCAAGAGGCCCCCAAGAGGGCTCCAAGACGGCCCAAGAGAGCCCCGAGACGGCCCCAGAGCCGCCCAAGACGGCGCAAGAGGGCCCCAAGAAGGCCCCAAGAGGGGCCCAAGAGGGAACGCGAACTGAAAAATCAAGCTCTCCGCCCCAAGATGCCCCCAAGAGGCCCCAAGAGGCCCCCAGGAAGTCACCATGAGGCCCCCAAGAGGCCCCCAAGAGGCCCCAAGAGGCCCCCAAGAAGCCCAAAAGAGGCTCCAAGAGGCCCCAAGACGGCACCCAAAAGGCGTCAAACTCTTTCTAAGAGGCCCCCGAAGACATGCCAATAGGGTCCCATGACGACTTCAAGAAGCAGTCCAGGATGCTCCGAGGAGGCCCCAAGAGAGCCCAAGAGGCCCCAAGAGGCCCCCTAGCAGCATCCAGGAGGCCGGAAAAAGGCCCTCCCGAGACGCCCAAAGGGCTTCCCAGACAGCCCAAGATGCAAAAAATGACTGCGACGCCCAGGGGTGCGTTTGGACAAGAATTTCGAGACGAAGCCAGCCTTGGCCGCGAAGAGCGCCTCGGACGACAGACGACGACGCAGACGACGGCGACGAGGGTGGCGACGACGACGGACGAAGGACGACGGACGAAGGACGCAATCGTGGCCAATTTGACCAGGTTGCCTGCCACTGCTGACCTCCCTTCTTCCCTCCGCTAATTACGCGCTATCCTTCAAGCTCGCTAAACCTTGAGCGCGCGCGAAGCGCGCGCGATGGTTTATACACATATAATGGCGCACCAGGCCTGGAGGCCGAGGGCCGAAACCTCGACCGCAAATGTGGGGCCCGGGGCCCGGGCCCGCCTGTGGGAGGCCTAAAATCGCCCCGGGGAGCCCTCAGACAGCAATCCCGGCGGCCCCAGACGGTTTCGAGACACCCCCAAGACGCCCTTCCAGGGGTCTCTGGCGACGCGCGATGCGTTTTAAACTGCCCCGGAGGCCCCCAAGACGACCCACGAGGCCTTTAATAAGATGCCGTCCAAGACCGCCCCGAGAGGGCAAAATCGTTGATTTCAGTTTTTTTCTTTTTTGTTTCCAGTGTTGTGTTGCATTCTCGCTGTTTCGTGGTTCGGCGCTAAAGCACCGCCCAAGAGGCTCCCAAGACCGCTCCAAGACGGCCCAAGAGGCCCCCAAGAGGGCTCCAAGACGGCCCAAGAGAGCCCCGAGACGGCCCAGAGACGGCCCCAGAGCCGCCCAAGACTGCGCAAGAGGGCCCCAAGAAGGCCACAAGAGGGGCCCAAGAGGGAACGCGAACTGAAAAATCAAGCTCTCCGCCCCAAGATGCCCCCAAGAGGCCCCAAGAGGCCCCCAGGAAGTCCCCAAGAGGTCCTAAGAGGCCCCCAAGAGGCCCCAAGAGGCCCCCAGGAAGCCTTAAAGAGGCTCCAAGAGGCCCCAAGACGGCACCCAAAAGGCGTCAAGCTCTTTCTAAGAGGCCCCCGAAGACATGCCAAGAGAGTCCCATGACGACTTCAAGAAGCAGTCCAGGATGCTCCGAGGAGGCCCCAAGAGAGCCCAAGAGGCCCCCAAGAGGCCCCCTAGCAGCATCCAGGAGGCCGGAAAGAGGCCCCCAAGAGCCCAGCGGGTCGAAGCGGGGGCCGAACGGACATTTCCAGCCCTGGGTTCCCGGAAGCCCAACAGGAAGCCCCACGCAACTCGCAAGACCCCCCCCCGACGCTCCCGAGACGCCCAAAGGGCTTCCCAGACAGCCCAAGATGCAAAAAATAACTGCGATGCCCAGGGGTGCGTTTGGACAAGAATTTCGAGACGAAGCCAGCCTTGGCCGCGAAGAGCGCCTCGGACGACAGACGACGACGCAGACGACGGCGACGAGGGTGGCGACGACGACGGACGAAGGACGACGGACGAAGGACGCAATCGTGGCCAATTTGACCAGGTTGCCTGCCACTGCTGACCTCCCTTCTTCCCTCCGCTAATTACGCGCTATCCTTCAAGCTCGCTAGAACTTGAGCGCGCGCGAAGCGCGCGCGATGGTTTATACACATATAATGGCGCACCAGGCCTGGAGGCCGAGGGCCGAAACCTCGACCGCAAATGTGGGGCCCGGGGCCCGGGCCCGCCTGTGGGAGGCCTAAAATCGCCCCGGGGAGCCCTCAGACAGCAATCCCGGCGGCCCTAGACGGTTTCGAGACACCCCCAAGACGCCCTTCCAGGAGTCTCTGGCGACGCGCGATGCGTTTTAAACTGCCCCGGAGGCCCCCAAGACGCCCCACGAGGCCTTTAATGAGATGCCGTCCAAGACCGCCCCGAGAGGGCAAACTCGTTGATTTCAGTTTTTTTCTTTTTTGTTTCCAGTGTTGTGTTGCATTCTCGCTGTTTCGTGGTTCGGCGCTAAAGCACCGCCCAAGAGGCTCCCAAGACCGCTCCAAGACGGCCCAAGAGGCCCCCAAGAGGGCTCCAAGACGGCCCAAGAGAGCCCCGAGACGGCCCCGAGACGGCCCCAGAGTCGCCCAAGACTGCGCAAGAGGGCCCCAAGAAGGCCCCAAGAGGGGCCCAAGAGGGAACGCGAACTGAAAATTCAAGCTCTCCGCCCCAAGATGCCCCCAAGAGGCCCCAAGAGGCCCCCAGGAAGTCCCCAAGAGGCCCTAAGAGGCCCCCAAGAGGCCCCAAGAGGCCCCCAAGAAGCCCAAAAGAGGCTCCAAGAGGCCCCAAGACGGCACCCAAAAGGCGTCAAGCTCTTTCTAAGAGGCCCCCGAAGACATGCCAAGAGGGTCCCATGACGACTTCAAGAAGCAGTCCAGGATGCTCCGAGGAGGCCCCAAGAGAGCCCAAGAGGCCCCCAAGAGGCCCCCTAGCAGCATCCAGGAGGCCGGAAAGAGGCCCCCAAGAGCCCAGCGGTCGAAGCGGGGGCCGAACGGACATTTCCAGCCCTGGGTTCCCGGAAGCCCAACAGGAAGAGCCCCACGCAACTCGCAAGACCCCCCCCGACGCTCCCGAGACGCCCAAAGGGCTTCCCAGACAGCCCAAGATGCAAAAAATAACTGCGATGCCCAGGGGTGCGTTTGGACAAGAATTTCGAGACGAAGCCAGCCTTGGCCGCGAAGAGCGCCTCGGACGACAGACGACGACGCAGACGACGGCGACGAGGGTGGCGACGACGACGGACGAAGGACGACGGACGAAGGACGCAATCGTGGCCAATTTGACCAGGTTGCCTGCCACTGCTGACCTCCCTTCTTCCCTCCGCTAATTACGCGCTATCCTTCAAGCTCGCTAGAACTTGAGCGCGCGCGAAGCGCGCGCGATGGTTCTAGTTTCAGATCGATGAGGACAACCATACTTCTGACACCTCTAATCGGAGGCTTCTTAATAAAAGCCGATGCGAAAGAACCAGTTATCCCTGTCTGAATTCTGACTCAATGATTGTGCATTGTGCTCAGCGTATCAGTATGCGTGCGTGTGTGCGTGTGTTAGTATGTGTGCCCACGAGTCGTACATTTGCCGAGCATGCTGGCCATTATGATAAACAAGATTTCGGACTAGAGTTTCTGAGAGTTCCTAGCTTGTGATTCTGAATCTTCTGCCTGTGGTTGTGAGTCGCTCCTTTGTTCGGTTGGCTGCTGTTGAGTTGAGTGGGTGCGTCTCACCGAGGTTGTTCTGCCTGCTCGGTTGTGTGTGTGTGTGTGCAATTGCTGCTTATATGGTTTCCCTTACTGCCGGTGATGAGAAAAGATGTACACGTCAGAAGCTGATTCAGAGTGATGCTATACATCTCCGCTTACTTTCCGAGGCATTCGGTATTGTAGATGCATGGTCCTTGAAGCGCAAATGATTGTGAGGATGAGATCCAGTTCCATTCGGCAGACCTTAGTGTGCATTTCGCACAGTGCGAATTCCAGACTTGAGTTCTCACATCATCGGAGCATTCTTACACCACGCAAGCTTCGCTGTGGATCATGCTTGCAGATCGATGAGGACAGCCATACTTCTGACACCTCTAATCGGAGACTTCTTAATAGAAGCCGAGGCGAAAGAACCAGCTATCCCTGTCTGAGTTCTGAGTCAATGACTGTGCATTGTGCTCAGCGTATCAGTCTGCGTTTGTGTGTGCGTGTGTTGATGTGAGTGCCCATGTGTCGTACATTTGCCGATCATGCCGGCCATGATGATAAACAAGATTTCGGACTAGAGTTTCTGAGAGTTCCTAGCTTGTGATTTTGAATCTTCTGGCTGTGGTTGTGAGGTGCCCCTTTGTTCGGTTGGCTGCTGTTGAGTTGAGTGGGTGCGTCTCATCGAGGTTGTTCCGTCTGCTCGGTTGTGTGTGTGTGTGTGTACAATTGCTGCTTGTATGGTTTCCCTTACTGCCGGTGATGAAAACAGATGTATATGTCAGAAGCTGATTCAGAGTGATGCTATACATCTCCGCTTACTTTCCGAGGCATTCGGTATTGTAGATGCATGGTCTTCTAAAAACGCAAAGGATTGTGCGGATGAGATCCAGTTCCATTCGGCAGACTTTAGTGTGCCTTTCGCACAGTGCGGATTCCAGACTTGAGTTCTCACATCATCGGAGCATTCTTACACCACGCAAGCTTCGCTGTGGATCATGCTTCCAGATCGATGAGGACAACCATACTTCTGACACCTCTAATCGAAGGCTTCTTAATAGAAGCCGATGCGAAAGAACCAGTTATCCCTGTCTGAGTTCTGAGTCAATGACTGTGCATTTTGCTCAGCGTATCAGTCTGCGTTTGCGTGCGCGTGTGTTGATATGTGTGCCCACGCGTCATACATCTGCCGAGCATGCCGGCCATGATGATAAACAAGATTTCAGACTAGAGTTTCTGAGAGTTCCTAGCTTGTGATTTTGAATCTTCTGGCTGTGGTTGTGAGGTGCCCCTTTGTTCGGTTGGCTGCTGTTGAGTTGAGTGGGTGCGTCTCATCGAGGTTGTTCCGTCTGCTCGGTTGTGTGTGTGTGTGTGCAATTGCTGCTTGTATGGTTTCCCTTACTGCCGGTGATGAAAGCAGATGTATATGTCAGAAACTGACTCTGAGTGATGCCATACATCTCTGCTTACTTTCCGAGGCATTCGGTATTGTAGATGCATGGTCTTCTAAAAACGCAAAGGATTGTGCGGATGAGATCCAGTTCCATTCGGCAGACTTTAGTGTGCCTTTCGCACAGTGCGGATTCCAGACTTGAGTTCTCACATCATCGCAGCATTCTTACACCACGCAAGCTTCGCTGTGGATCATGCTTGCAGATCGATGAGGACAACCATACTTCTGACTCTTCTAATCGGAGGCTTCTTAATAGAAGCCGATGTGAAAGAACCAGTTATCCCCGTCTGAATTCTGAGTCAATGACTGTGCATTTTGCTCAGCGTATCAGTCTGCGTTTGCGTGCGCGTGTGTTGATATGTGTGCCCACGCGTCATACATCTGCCGAGCATGCCGGCCATGATGATAAACAAGACTTCGGACTAGAGTTTCTGAGAGTTCTTAGCTTGTGATTTTGAATCTTCTGGCTGTGGTTGTGAGGTGCCCCTTTGTTCGGTTGGCTGCTGTTGAGTTGAGTGGGTGCGTCTCATCGAGGTTGTTCCGTCTGCTCGGTTGTGTGTGTGTACAATTGCTGCTTGTATGGTTTCCCTTACTGCCGGTGATGAAAGCAGATGTATATGTCAGAAACTGACTCTGAGTGATGCTATACATCTCCGCTTACTTTCCGAGGCATTCGGTATTGTAGATGCATGGTCTTCTAAAAACGCAAAGGATTGTGCGGATGAGATCCAGTTCCATTCGGCAGACTTTAGTGTGCTTTTCGCACAGTGCGGATTCCAGACTTGAGTTCTCACATCATCGGAGCATTCTTACACCACGCAAGCTTCGTTGTGCTTCATTTTTGGATCGGTGAGGACAACCATACTTCTGACACTTCTAATCGGAGGCTTCTTAATAGAAGCCGATGCGAAAGAACCAGTTATCCCTGTCTGAGTTCTGTGTCCATGACTGTGCACTGTGTTCAAAGAATCAGTCTGCGTTTGTGTGCGCGTGCGCTTGTATGTGTGCCCACGAGTCGTACATTTGCCGAGCATGCCGGCCATGATGATAAACAAGACTTCGGACTAGAGTTTCTGAGAGTTCCTAGCTTGTGATTTTGAATCTTCTGGGTGTGGTTGTGAGTCGTTCCTTAATTCGGTTGGCTGCTGTTGAGTTGAGTGGGTGTGTCTCATCGAGGTTGTTCTGTCTGCTTGGATGTGTGTGTGTGCGTGTGTGCAATTGCTGCTTGTATGGTTTCCCTTACTGCCGGTGATGAAAGCAGATGTATATGTCAGAAACTGACTCTGAGTGATGCTATACATCTCCGCTTACTTTCCGAGGCATTCGGTATTGTAGATGCATGGTCTTCTAAAAACGCAAAGGATTGTGCGGATGAGATCCAGTTCCATTCGGCAGACTTTAGTGTGCCTTTCGCACAGTGCGGATTCCAGACTTGAGTTCTCACATCATCGCAGCATTCTTACACCACGCAAGCTTCGCTGTGGATCATGCTTGCAGATCGATGAGGACAACCATACTTCTGACACCTCTAATCGGAGGCTTCTTAATAGACGCCGATGCGAAAGAACCAGTTATCCCTGTCTGAGTTCTGAGCCAATGACTGTGCATTGTGCTTGGCGTATCAGTCTGCGTTTGTGTGCGCGTGCGTTTGTATGTGTGTGTGTGTGCCCACGCGTCATACATTTGCCGAGCATGCCGGCCGTGATGATAAACAAGATTTCGGACTAGAGTTTCTGAGAGCTCCTAGCTCGTCTTTCTGAGTCTTCTGGCTGTGGTTGGGAGTCTCCGTTGTTCGGTTGGCTGCTGTTGAGTGGAATGAGTGCGTCTCATCGAGGTTGTTCTGTCTGCTCAGTTGTGTGTGTATGTGCAGTTGCTGCTTGTATGGTTTCCCTTACTGCCGGTGATGAAAGCAGATGTATACGTCAGAAACTGACTCTGAGTGATGCTATACATCTCCGCTTACTTTCCGAGGCATCTGCTATACATCTCCGCTTACTTTCCGAGGCATCTGCTAGGTCTGAAGCTGACTCTGAGTGATGCTATACATCTCCGCTTACTTTCCGAGGCATTCGGTATTTCAGATGCATGGTCTTTGAAGCGCAAAGGATTGTGCGGATGAGATCCAGTTGCGTTCGGCAGACTTTAGTGTGCCTTTCGCACAGTGTGGATTCCAGGCTTTGAGTTCTCGCATCGTCGGAGCATTCCTACACCACGCAAGCTTCGCTGTGGATCATGCTTGCAGATCGATGAGGACAACCATTCTTCTGACACCTCTAATCGGAGGCTTCTTAATAGAAACCGATGCGAAAGAACCAGTTATCCCTGTCTGAGTTCTGAGTCAATGATTGTGCACTGTGTTCATCGTATCAGTCTGCGTTTGTGTGTGCGTGTGTTTGTATGTGTGCCCACGAGTCATACATTTGCCGAGCATGCCGGCCATGATGATAAACAAGACTTCGGACTAGAATTTCTGAGAGCTCCTGGCTTGTGATTCTGAATCTTCTGGCTGTGGTTGTGAGGTGCCCCTTTGTTCGGTTGGCTGCTGTTGAGTGGAGTGAGTGCGTCTCATCGAGGTTGTTCTGTCTGCTCGGTTGTATATATATATATGTGTTCAGTTGTTGCTTGTATGGTTTCCCTTTGTGCCGGTGATGAAAAAGATGTATAGGTCAGAAGCTGATTCAGAGTGATGCTATACATCTCCGCTTACTTTCCGAGGCATTCGGTATTGTAGATGCATGGTCTTTGAAGCGCAAGGGGTCGTGAGGATGAGATCTATTTCCATTCGGCAGACTTTAGTATGCCTTGCGCAAAGTGCGGATTCCAGGCTTGAGTTCTCACATCATCGGATCATTCTTACACCATGCTAGCTTCGCTGTGGCTCATTCTTGCAGATCAATGAGGACAACCATACTTCTGACACCTCTAATCGGAGGCTTCTTAATAGAAGCCGATGCGAAAGAACCAGTTATCCCTGTCTGAGTTCTGTGTCAATGATTGTGCACTGTGTTCATCGTATCAGTCTGCGTTTGTGTGTGCGTGTGTTTGTATGTGTGCCCACGAGTCATACATTTGCCGAGCATGCAGGCCATGATGATAAACAAGACTTCGGACTAGAGTTTCTGAGAGTTCCTGGCTTGTGATTCTGAATCTTCTGGCTGTGGTTGTGAGTCGCTCCTTTGGTCAGTTTGCTGCTGTTGAGTGGAGTGGGTGCGTCTCATCGAGGGTGTTCTGTCTGCTCGGACGTGTGTGTGTGTGTGTGTGTGTGTGCAGTTGCTGCTTGTATGGTTTCCCTTAATGCTGGTGATGAAAAATAGATGTACAGGTCAGAAGCTCATTTGAGTGATGCTATGCATCTCCGCTTACTTTCCGAGGCATCTGCTATTGTAGATGCATGGTCTTTGAAGCTCAAAGGATTATGAGGATGAGATCCAGTTGCGTTCGGCAGACTTTAGGGTGTCTTTCGCACAGTGTGGATTCCAGGCTTTGAGTTCTCACATTCGGAGCATTCTTACACCACGCAAGCTTCGTTCTGGCTTATTTTTTAGCAGATCGATGAGGACAACCATACTTCTGACACCTCTAATCGGAGGCTTCTTAGTAGAAGCCGATGCGAAAGAACCCGTTATCCCTGTCTGAGTTCTGAGTCAATGATTGTGCATTGTGCTCAGCGTATCAGTCTGCGTTTGTGTGTGCGTGTGTTTGTATTTGTGCCCATTGGTCATACATTTGCCGAGCATGCCGGCCATGATGATAAACAAGACTTCGGACTAGAGTTTCTGAGAGCTCCTGGCTTGTGATTCTGAATCTTCTGGCTGTGGTTGTGATGTGCCCCTTTGTTCAGTTGGCTGCTGTTGAGTGAAGTGAGTGCGTCTCATCGAGGTTACTCTGTCTGCTCGGTGGTGTGTGTGTGTGTGTGTTTGTGTGCAGTTGCTGCTTGTATGGTTTCCCTTAATGCCGGTGATGAAAAAAGATGTGTAGGTCAGAAGTTGATTCTGAGTGATGCTATACATCTCCGCTTACTTTCCGAGGCATTCGGTACTGTACATGCATGGTCATTGAAGCGCAAAGGATTGTGAGGATGAGATCCAGTTCCATTCGGCAGACTTTAGTGTGACTTTCGCACAGTGCGGATTCCAGACTTGAGTTCTCACATCATCGGAGCATTCCCACACCACGCCAGCTTCGCTGTGGCTCATGTTTGCAGAACGACGAGGACAACCATACTTCTAACACCTCTAATCGGAGGCTTCTTAATGGAAGCCGATGCGAAAGAACCAGTTATCCCTGTCTGAGTTCTGAGTCAATGACTGTGCATTGTGCTCAGCGTATCAGTCTGCGTTTGTGTGTGCGTGTGTTTGTATTTGTGCCCATTGGTCATACATTTGCCGAGCATGCTGGCAAATGTATGTGCCCATTCGGACTACAGTTTCTGAGAGCTCCTAACTTGTGATTCTGCTTCTGGCTGTGGTTGTGAATTGCCCCTTTGTTCGGTTGGCTGCTGTTGAGTGGAGTGGGTGCGTCTCACCGAGGTTGTTCTGTCCGCTCGGGTGTGTCGGTTTGTGCAATTGCTGCTTGTATGGTTTCCCTCAATGCCAGTGATGGAAACTGATGTACAGGTCAGAAGCTCATTTGAGTGATGCTATACATCTCCGCTTACTTTCCGAGGCATTCGGTATTGTAGATGCATGGTCTTTTAAGCGCGAACGACTGTGGATGAGATCCAGTTGCATTCGGCAGACTTAGTGTGCCTTTCCGACAGTGCGGATTCCAGACTTGAGTTCTCACATCGTCGGAGCATTCTTACACCACGCCAGCTTCGCTGTGGCTCATGTTTGCAGATCGACGAGGACAACCATATTTCTGACACCTCTAATCGGAGGCTTCTTAATAGAAACCGATGCGAAAGAACCACTTTATCCCTGTCTGAGTTCTGTGTCAATGACTGCGTATTGTGCCCAGCGTGTCGGTGTGCGTTTGTGTTTGCGTGCGTTCGTATGTGTGCCCACGCTTTGTACATTATCAGCCAGCGTTGACTCCAAATAGGTAGGAGGACAGGAGGAGTACGAGAGGAGGATGATGGGAGGAGGACGAAAGGAGGACGGGACCAGGACGGGAGGAGGACGGGAGGAGCAAGATCAAGCAAGCGCAATCAAGCAAGCAGAAGCAGGCAAGCGCAAGCGAGCAATAACAAGCAAGCAAGAACCAGCGATCAAGTGCAAGCAAGCAAGGGCAAGCAAGAGCAAGCAAGCAAGAGCAAGCAAGCAAGCAAGAGCAAGCAAGCGAGAGCCAGCGATCAAGTGCAAGCAATCAAGAGCAAGCATATGACTCGCCATTTTTGATATAGCTGGGGGGTGCCATTGGAAATCAGGGGGGTGCCATTGAAATTTGCCGAGCATGTCGGCCATGCTGATAAACAACATTTTGGACCAGAGTTTCTGAGCGCTCCTGGCTTGTGATTCTGAATCTTCTGACTGTGGTTGTGAATCGCTCCTTTATTCGGTTGGCTGCTGTTGAGTGGAGTGGAGTGAGTGCGTCTCAATGAGGTTGTTCTGTCTGCTCGGTTGTGTGTGTGTGTGTGCAATTGCTGCTTGTATGGTTTTCCTTACTGCCGGTGATGAAACAAGATGTATAGGTCAGAAGCTGATTCTGAGTGATGCTATACATCTCCGCTTACTTTCCGAGGCATTCGGTATTGTAGATGCATGGTCTTTGAAGCGCAAAGGATTGTGAGGATGAGATCCAGTTGCATTCGGGGCAGCCTTTAGTGTGACTTTCGCACAGTGCGGATTCCAGACTTGAGTTCTCAAATCATCGGAGCATTCCCACACCACGCCAGCTTCGCTGTGGCTCATGTTTGCAGATCGATGAGGACAACCATACTTCTGACACCTCTAATCGGAGGCTTCTTAATGGAAGCCGATGCGAAAGAACCAGTTATCCCTGTCTGAGTTCAGTGTCGATGACTGTGCATTTTGCTCAGGGTCTCAGTATGCGTTTGTGTGTGCGTATGTTTGTATGTGTGCCCACGCGTACATTTTCCGAGCATGCCGGCCATGATGATGAACATGACTTCGGACTACAGTTTCTGAGAGCTCCTAACTTGTGATTCTGCTTCTGGCTGTGGTTGTGAATTGCCCCTTTGTTCGGTCGGCTGCTGTTGAGTGGAGTGGGTGCGTCTCATCGAGGTAGTTCTGTCTTCTCTGGTGTGCCTGTTTGTGCAATTGCTGCTTGTATGGTTTCCCTTAATGCCTGTGATGAAAAATATGTACAGGTCAGCAGCTGATTTGAGTGATGCTATACATCTCCGCTTACTTTCCGAGGCATTCGGTATTGTAGATGCATGGTCTTTGAAGCGCAAATGGTTGTGAGGATGAGAACCAGTTGCTTTCGGCAGACTTTAGTGTGCCTTTCCGACAGTGCGGATTCCAGATTTGAGTTCTCACATCATCGGAGCATTCTTACACCACGCCAGCTTTGCTGTGGCTGATCGATGAGGACAACCATACTTCTGACACCTCTAATCGGAGGCTTCTTAATAGAAGCCGATGCGAAAGAACCAGTTATCCCTGTCTGAGTTCTGTGTCAATGACTGTGCATTGTGCTCAGCGTATCAGTGTGCGTTTGGGTGTGCGTGTATTTATATGTGTGCCCAAGGGTCGTACATTTGCTGAGCATGCCGGCTATGATGATAAACAGAATTTCGGACTAGAGTTTCTGAGAGCTCCTAGCTTGTGATTCTGAATATTCTGGATGTTGTTGTGAGTCGCTCTTTTGTTCGGTTGGCTGCTGTTGAGTGGATTGAGTGCGTCTCATCGAGGTTGTTCTGTCTTCTCGGGTGTGTGTTTGTGTGTGTGTGAGTGCAATTGCTGCTTGTATGGTTTTCCTTACGGCCGGTGATGAAACACTATGTATATGTCAGAAGCTGATTCAGAGTGATGCTATACATCTCCGCTTACTTTCCGAGGCATTCGGTATTGTAGATGCATGGTCCTTGAAGCGCAAAGGATTGTGAGGATGAGACCCAGTTCCATTCGGCAGACTTTAGTGTGCCTTTCGCACAGTGCGAATTCCAGACTTGAGTTCTCACATCATCGGAGCATTCTTACACCACGCCAGCTTCGCTGTGGCTCATGTTTGCAGATCGATGAGGACAACCATACTTCTGACACCTCTAATCGGAGGCTTCTTAATAGACGCCGATGCGAAAGAACCAGTTATCCCTGTCTGAGTTCTGTGTCAATGACTGTGCATTGTGCTCAGCGTATCAGTCTGCGTTTGAGTGCGCGTGCGTTTGTATGTGTGCCCACGCGTCATACATTTGCCGAGCATGCCGGCCATGATGATAAACAAGAGCTCCTAGCTCGTCATTATGAGTCTTCTGGCTGTGGTTGGGAGTCTCCTTTGTTCGGTTGGCTGCTGTTGAGTGGAGTGGGTGCGTCTCATCGAGGTTGTTCTGTCTGCTCAGTTGTGTGTGTATGTGCAGTTGCTGCTTGTATGGTTTCCTTTACTGCCGGTGATGAAGATGTATAGGTCAGAAGCTGACTCTGAATGATGCTATACATCTCCGCTTACTTTCCAGGCATTCGGTGTTTTAGATGCATGGTCTTTGAAGCGCAAGGGATCGTGAGGATGAGATCCAGTTGCGTTCGGCAGACTTTAGTGTGCCTTTCGCACAATGCGGATTCCAGGCTTGAGTTCTCACATCCTCGGATCATTCTTACCCCACGCAAGCTTCGCTGTGGATCATGCTTGCAGATCGATGAGGACAACCATACTTCTGACACCTCTAATCGGAGGCTTCTTAATAGAAGCCGATGCGAAAGAACCAGTTATCCCTGTCTGAGTTCTGTGTCAATGATTGTGCACTGTGTTCAGCGTATCAGTCTGCGTTTGTGTGTGCGTGTGTTTGTATGTGTGCCCACGCGTATTTTTGCCGAGCATGCCGGCCATGATGATAAACAAGTTTTCGGACTGGAGTTTCTGAGAGCTCCTGGCTTGTGATTCTGAATATTCTGGCTGTGGTTGTGAGGTGTTCGGTTGGCTGCTGTTGAGTGGAGTGCGTGCGTCTCATCGAGGTTGTTCTGTCTTATCGTTTTTTTTTTTTTTTTTTTTTTTTTTTTTTTTTTTTTTTTTTTTTTTTTTTTTTTTTTGTTTTTTTTTTTTGTTATATATATATATATATTATATATATATATATTTATATATATATATTATACATTGTATCCGGAAACGGCTTTCAAATGTTACCGGCGCGGGTCAGCGCAGGTCAGCGCAGGTCAGGTCAGCGCAGGTCAGCGCAGGTCAGCGCAGGTCAGCGCAGGTCAGCGCAGGTCAGCGCAGGTCAGGCCAGTCAGCGCAGGTCAGCGCAGGTCAGCGCAGCTCAGATTG
>CAUYUJ010012503.1:410436-427936 GCA_963575745.1 Prorocentrum cordatum | reverse complement strand
ACATGTATGTATGTATGTATGTATGTATGTATATATATATATATATATATATATACCCCTCCCCCAGGCCCCCCGAGTCGTGCCACTTCCTTCCACGTATTTCATTTTCTTCCCTCTATATATATATACACATATATATATATACACACACACATATATATATACACACACGCGCCCCAAGACGCCTCCAGGAGAGCCCAACAGGTCTCCGAGAGGCCCCCAAGAGGCCCACTGGAGGCCCTCAGGAGGTCGTCCCCATCATGTTCCCGGAGGGCGGTCCGGGAACATGATTCCGCGCCTTGGAGGAATATTCTGCGCTTTCCGAGGCGCCTTCCGAGGCGCCTTGGACGACGTACGTATGTTTCTATAGATTGTCCTTCTCCTGTGTACACAATATTACATGTCTTACGGTTATGTTTCTATAATTATATATATATGTATATATATACATTATTATAATATATAATATATATATATATATATATGAGGCCCACTGGAGGCCCTCAGGAGGTCGTCCCCATCATGTTCCCGGAAGGCGGTCCGGGAACATGATTCCGCGCCTTGGAGGAGTATTCTGTGCTTTTTCGAGGCACCTTCCGAGGCGCCTTGGACGACGTACCTATGTTTCTATAGATTGTCTTTCTCCTGTGTACACAATCCTACATGTCTTACGTATGTTTTCCTATATATATATTAATTCATGATATATAATAAAAATCCATATGTATTATGTTATTTGTGTGTATATATACCTCCCCCCAAGCCCTCCCGAGTCGTGCACTTCCTTCCACGTATTTCATTTCTTTCCCTATTATATATATATATATATTATATATATATATATATATGCTCACACCCCCTCCCAAGATCTACCTTTCCCGTGCCCTGTTCCAGTCATCCCCTCCTCCTCATCTTCCCTTCTTCATCATTTTCTTACTTCCCCTCCGTTGTCCCCCCTCCTCATCGTTCCCACTTGCGTCGTTTGCCCGTGGCGAATAATGGAGCACAAGTGAAAACCATCTATTGCACGGGGTATTTGAAGTTACCAGCGCCCCCGAACTACAGCTGACGGAAGAGAAGAAGGGGCGTAACGCTCCAGATCACCTTGGGGCGAAATGCTCCAGCCAGATGCGGGGCGAAATGCTCCAGGGGGCGGAATGCTCCAAATCACGCAGGGGCGAAATGCTCCAGCCAGATACGGGGCGAAATGCTCCAAGGGGCGTAATGCTCCAGATCACGTGGGGGCGAAATGCTCCAGATCACGCGGGGGCGAGATGCTCCAGCCAGATACGGGGCGAAATGCTCCAGGGGGCGTAAAGCTCACACCAGTCGGAGGCAAAACAATTCCAGGCCAACGAGAGACGAAATGCTCCAGGGGAGCGCAGCAATACTGTTTGATCCTTATATTGGTCCTCCTCCACTTCCGCGGTTCGTCCCTCTGTCCTCCCCCGCCCCCTCTTATTATCCTCCAGTCTCCATCGCTCCCGCCTTCTCGCCCCTCCTTCCTCATCCACACCAACTCCTTTTGTTTGTTGCAACGCATTCTGGCCCGAGCCTGCCTCGACGCAGAACTCGCGGCGCAGCTTCCACACACCCGCGCGGCAGCAATGCCGATGATGCTCCGCCTCGCCTCCTGGTGCGCCGCCAAAGCGCAACGCCCCTTCCTCAACAAGCCCAACGCCGACATGACGGCGGCGGCGGAGCAGCGGGGCGTGGTGTGCGACGGGGTAAGCGGCGTCGCGCCCCGCTTCAACCCGGAGGACCTTTCCTGGGACCTCCGGAACTGCCTCCGCTTCTTACTCCGCGAGCGGTTCCACTGGGCCTGTGACAAGCAGGAGTTCGACGCCCAGGTGGTCCGCGAGATCGGCGGGGACGTGCGGAGCATGGCCACGGACGCTCCTGCGGCGTGGGCAGCGAGGCTCCTGCAGACAAACATAATAGCACACGCACACGCCGACATTAAACAACAAGCATGACAGAAAGCCACAAGCTCACAACAGCAGCCGTGCTTGATGAAAAACAAGTCGTTACCGCCCTCCCTGTTTTCCTGGCCGCGACACCTTGGATTCTTTCGGCAAAACGGCCACTGCCGCAACCGACGCGTGCATCCCGACCGCCAGAGACCCGAACGAGAGCCACGAGCTCCATAAAGCAGCCGTAGTTGATGACAAAACACATCGTTACCGCCCTCCTTGTTTTCCTGGCCGCGACACCTTGGATTCCTTCGGCAAAACGGACCACTGCCGCAACCGACGCGTGCATCTCGACCGCCAGAGACCCGAACGAGAGCCACGAGCTCAATGAAGCAGCCGTGCTTGATGAAAAAAACATATCGTTACCGCCCTCCTTGTTTTCCTGGCCGCGACACCTTGGATTCCTTCGGCAAAACGGACCACTGCCGCAACCGACGCGTGCATCTCGACCGCCAGAGACCCGAACGAGAGCCACGAGCTCAATGAAGCAGCCGTGCTTGATGAAAAAAACACATCGTTACCGCCCTCCTTGTTTTCCTGGCCGCGACGCCTTGGATTCCTTCGGCAAAACGGCCACAGCCGCAGCCGACGCGTGCATCTCGACCGCCAGAGACCCGAACGAGAGCCACGATCTCAATAAAGCAGCCGTAGTTGATGAAAAAACACATCGTCACCGCTCTCCATGTTCTTCAGGTCGCGAGACCCTGGATTCCTTCGGCAGAAAGGCCACTGCCGCAACCGACGCGCGCATCCCGACCGCCAGGGACCCGAACGAGAGCCACGAGCTCAATGAAGCAGCCGTGATTGATGAAAAAACATATCGTTACCCCCTCCGTGTCTTTCTGGCCGAAAGACTCTGGATTCCTTCGACAAAAAAGCAACTGCCGCAGCCGACGCGTGCGTCTCGACCGCCAGAGGCCACCTGCAAACCAAACCAGCAACGCACGCACACACCAAACACAACAACAAAGTAATCACAAGCCGCAACAACATAAAACTGCGAGGCTCCTGCATCTCGCCATCCAGACCACTACGCTGCACGGCTCCACCACGGTCGGGTTCTTTTCGGTGGCCGGCACCAAGATGTCCTACTGCCACATTGGGGACGTATCCATCCAGGTGTGGCGCAGGTCGGCCCTCACGGGAAGCTACACGCGCTGCTTCATCACCAGAGACCACCACGTCCGCATCGCCACGGAGTCAGGCGAGGTGATGGGCCCGAAGCAGGTTTCGTTTTTCCCTGGCGTGAACAGGGCGGGCGACGACTTGGAGCGCTCCGTGGCGCAGGCCGACTACGGCGTTGTCCAATTGAGCAAGGGCGACATCATTATATGCTGTTCCGACGGCATCACTGACAACGTCCCGTACGATGCCATGAAGTTCGTGCTCGCGCGCGCAGATTCCGACGCGCAGGCCGCGGCCGAGCAGATGATCGAGTGTGCGCAGATGCGCGGCGCGCCCAAGCCCGACGACATCTCGATCGTAATCGGCGTCGTCGGGGCTGTGTGAGAGAGCGAAGGCCATGAAGAATGCCTTCCGCACCCTCCTCGTCGTGTCCTCCTCCACCGCCCTCACCTCCACCTCGCCCTCGTCATCGTCATCGTCGTCGTCGTCGTCGTCGTCCTCCTCCTCCTCCTCCTCGCCCTCCTCGCCCCCCTCCGCTTCCTCGCCAGCATCCGATCGGCCCAGTGGGCGTACTGGCGCGCCAACGAGGTGCATCTCGACCGCCAGAGACCCGAACGAGAGCCACGAGCTCCATAAATCAGCCGTGCTTGATGAAAAAAACACATCGTTGTCGTTATTCTTACCGCCGTCCCCGCGGGACCTGGATTTCCTTCGGCAAAAGGGCCACTGCCGCAACCGACGCGTGCATCCCGACCGCCAGAGACCCGAAAGAGAGCCGCGAGCTCAATAAAGCAGCCGTAGTTGATGAAAAAACACATTGTTACCGCTCTCCTTGTTTTCCTGGCCGCGACACCTTGGATTCCTTCGGCAAAAGGGCCACTGCCGCAACCGACGCGCGCATCCCGACCGCCAGAGACCCGAACGAGGGCCGCGAGCTCAATAAAGCAGCCGTAGTTGATGAAAAAACACATTGTTACCGCTCTCCTTGTTTTCCTGGCCGCGACACCTTGGATTCCTTCGGCAAAAGGGCCACTGCCGCAACCGACGCGTGCATCCCGACCGCCAGAGACCCGAACGAGAGCCACGAGCTCAACGAAGCAGCCGTCGTTGATGAAAAAACACATTGTTACCGCCCTCCTTGTTTTCCTGGCCGCGACACCTTGGATTCCTTCGGCAAAAGGGCCAGTGCCGCAACCGACGCGTGCGTCCCGACCGCCAGAGACCCGCCAGAGACCCGAATGAGACCCGCGCGATCAATAAAGCAGCCGTGCTTTATGAAAACATACACATCGTTACCGCCCTCCTTGTTTTTGTGGCCGCGACGCCTTGGATTCCTGAAGCAAATCGGCCGCCGATGCAACCGACGCTTTTGTTTCGACAGCCTGAAGTCCAGAAGAGGGCCGCCGGCGAGTCCGAGCAGCCGTAGCTGATGAGAAAACATATCGTTGCCATTCCCCCCGCCCCCGTCGCCGCCAGACCTTGGATTCCTTGGACAAATGCCACAGGCACGAAAAAGACCAATCAGAAACATGTAGTAGCAGCTGTACGTGCTGCGGGATCCTGGGTTCCGACAGACGTGCCATTTTGGCTCAAGGCGTCCGCCGCTCCTGCGGGCAACAGGCGCGCTGACGTTGACACCCTCCCCTGCAAGGCTTCCAAGCGATGGCCGCCCGCGGCGTTGTCGCCGAGGCAGCCAACGTGCCCGCCCAAGGCATGAAGTCGCTCGGCGTCCACATGTGCGTCGAGGGCATGACGAGCGACGTGCTCGTTGCTGCGTGGGATAGGGCGAAGAACTTGAAAAAGGCCACCCCCCTTGGCAAGCCGAAAATCGACGGCAGTCTCGACCGCAAGGGCTCGGTGGACGTTTACGACCTGCCCGTCAAGCCATGGAGCGCTCGCGGCAACGCCTCCATAAAGTCCGTTGTCGACATCGTCACTGACGTCGACGCCGCCGAGATGGCCGCTGTGGGCTGGGCCAAGGTCAAAGACATTATGGCAGAAGGCAAGTACAAGGAATTGCCGCCGCCGTTCTGCTTCAGCGACCCGGAGGCAGAGCCCCCTTGCACGATGAATCTTGCCGTCACACAGAGAGTCGCAGACGGACTCCCAATCGTCGTGAAGTGGATTCAGTTCATTGGCGGGGAGAAGAGCCCCTTCGTGAGGGACAGCATTATCCGCGGCAACATGCACGTTTTGGACTGGCGCAAGGACGTGTTCAACTCTGCCCGCACGATGCAGATCCTGTTCGAACGCCTCGGTGGTGTCCAAGCGCGATACTGGGAGTTCGTGAGCGCGCCCGCGCCCAGAGCTGGCGGCGGCGACGTTGACGTCGATCAGAAGAAGAAGGAGCTCTCGGCGGGCATCCAGCACATTAAGGACGAAGCCCCACGCACAAATGCTGACTGCGAACAGCTGGAGTGGGTAGAGTGCGAGCTGGTGGACCCTTCGTCGCCAATTCACAACCTCAGGCGGGAGCTCATCAACGCGGTCCTCAAGGTGCTGCGGGACCGCGACCATTTCGCCAACAAGCTGGTATACTACCCCATCCTGCTCCCAGATGTCCGCGATGAGTACCAGGGCGCCATGCGGCGCGCCATGGAGATGCTGGACACCAACACCGTCCTGTGCGTGGGCGAGGCGGGCTTCGGCAAAACGCCGTTCATGATGTCGATGGCCATGGCCAGCGCCAGGCACAACGCCGACGCGGAGAACAGGGCGACTGGCCGCGCCGACGCGGTGGCCGCCGTGCGGACAGCGCCCGACATGGATTTTTTCCGCGGTGAAGTCGGGCAGCGCTGGGTCCCTTGCATCTTCGACGACGGTGACCTGGCGGAGCAGAGGCCCAAGGTGTTGAAAGCATTCTTCGACACCACTCAGGCGGAGGCCATGACGTACGTCAGGTGGGGGGCGGCGAAATTCGTCCGCGGGCAGGCCCGCTTCGGCGGGGAGAACGAATACGACGCCAGCGCAGCGCCGACAGCTACGCAGTGGGCGCTGGCATCCACAGGCGCCGACGCCGCCCAGAAGACGACCGCCATCCTGACCGACATGCTCAAGCCAACGTTCCCGAAGAACTTCTCGCCGAGCAATGTCGGCGCTATGCTGAAACGCTGCACCGTGTTCTTGAACACTCCGACTGACATGTTCTTCAGGCTCGCTGGCACCGAGAGCCGCGTGGAAAAGCTCCCGTTGATGGATGGGTACCTCAAGCCCGAGGCGGGCAAGATGCTGCGCTCCTACTTGGCCCGCGGGGTCATGCGCGACGAGGAGGAGTTCGACAGGGTCATGGCTTACGAGAAGAAGATGGTCATGGAGATCATGGCAAAGCGCGGCGTCGAGTACGGCGTCCCCGCGGAGGCTGCAGGCCCAGTGGGGGAGCCGGCCGCGGGCGCTGCCGCGCCGCCGCCGCCGAGCTCGGCTGGGCGGATCTTTCTGGGCGACCAGGAGGGTCATGCGATTGAACGTGCAAGCCGCCCCCCCCCCATTGCGCCCCCCCCCTGGCGCCATTCCCCCATGCTACTTTTTCGCTCCAAGGGATTCGGGGTGGTGGCGGCTTGCGCGTCCATCCGCCTGGCTCGAGGAAGAGGAGGACCCGTTCGGCTTGGGCGGCTCCATGATCGGCGAGCAGGCGGAGGCGCCCGCGGCCGCCCCTGTCGTGCCGACGGCGCCGATTAAGCGGGAGCCTTCCAATGTCTTCAGCCGCAACTTGCGCCAGAACGGGCCCGTCGAGATCGACCTCTGCAGCCCCTCCCCGTTGAAGAAGAAGGTGAAGTTCGAGTCGGGCACCGTCCCGCTGCAGAAGGTGAAGCTCGAGCCAGGCTCCAGCGACGCGGTGGGGCAGGACGAGTTCGGGCAGAAGCCGCCGAAGCCGCGCAAGCTCTCCCTTGTCTTGGGGGACATCATGGCTCATGAGCTGAACGGCGCGGCGGGGCTCTCGCCAGACTCTGACGTCGCGACGGAGCAGGGCGCCGTGTCACTCACCCAGGCTCTGGAGGAGGTCGTGGATCAGGAGCTGAGCCGCGCGGCGGGCCGCGGCGGCCCGTCGAGCAGCAGCGGCGGCGGCCGCGCGGTCTGAGGCCTAGCGGCGTTCGCTGGGCGCGTTGCCCGCCGCGGCAGGGCGGCGCGGGGGGCGGGGCGGGGTCTCGGGCGCGTAGATGGGACGTGGGCGGGAAGAGTTGCAGTGTAATTTCATCGCCAATGCGACGCATTGGGACGGGGCTGACAGCCATGCCATTGCAGGGAGAGAAGACGCGCGCAGAAACCTATCATCTTGACATCCAGGCCAGCTGTCGCAAACCTTGGGATGAATGCGCGCAGCACGTGATGCCATCAGGGCGGTTGTCTCTCACTCTCCCTCTCGTGGCCAGATTGGCTCGACGTCTGCGATCGCGCGCCCTCGGCTCCACCCTGAGCACTCCGCATACTTGACGACCAATTGGTCGAGCGAGATGGCCGCCAACGGCGATGCCCGACGTGAGTGCCAGCGCCTCCAGGTTCAGTTTGAGGCGGGCGTCGACTCGCTCGCGTACCATCGCGAGTGGTGTTCGCTGAAGTACCAGGCCTTCCAGGAGTTGCTTCCCCTGTGGCAGGCGCGTTCTCTGCTGCATGACGATGTCCGTGCGCGCGTCGCCTCTTTCCTGGTCCCCACTGAGCCGTCGTGGACGTGGATTCCACGGGCGGCGCTGGTCCGCGCGGACAACGACCCTGTGCTGCCGTACGTCTGCTGCTTAGCGAGCATGGCCCGCGGGTCTCGAACCGACCGATCGGCGGCCGCTGCTCTGGGCTCGGGGTGCATATACATACAGAGAGAGAGAGAGAGAGAGAGAGAGAGAGAGAGAGAGAGAGAGAGAGAGAGAGGAACAAAAAAAGCGCCAGAGAGAGAGAGAGAGAGAGAGAGAGATAGAGAGAGAGAGAGAGAGAGAGAGAGAGAGAGAGAGGCGGGGAAGGTAGCGAGGGATGGGGCGCGATCGATAGCGAGCCGACGCACCCCTAAGGAACTCCTCCACTGGATGCGCCCCGCCGCGTTGGCGGTCGGCTTCCCCGCCGACGCCGTGCCCGCCTCGCAGGAGGGCGCGCGGCTGCGGGTCAAGTGGCGCTTGATGGAGATGCAGATGTATTGCATCTACGACGAGCTGGAGGATCCGCCCTCGGAAGGCGCTGCCTGATCGGTTGCCGATCAATCAATTGTTCGATCGGGGTGGTCGGGGCATTGCCTGATCGCCCGCGCCCGCGGGGGGATGGAGGGGAGAGCACCTCTCGGGCGTATGAGTGGATATAGACAGTGGGGGATCCATCGGCCGCGGTCGATCGAGGCGCCCGTCTGGGCCTCGGTCGTTCCCAAGGACGTCAGGGCGAAGATGGCGACGCTCGACAAGACCATCGAAGGGCTGAGCCGCATGCGGCCGCGGGCGACGTGGGCGTGAGCCAGGCGCCATTGCCCGCCGCGGAGGCGGCGCGAGTTGGGCGGAGGGAGAGGGGGGGGGGAGGGCGGGGGCATGGGCGGGTAGATGGGGAGGGGGCGCGGAGATTGACATTTCAGTTTCATGGCCAATGCGACGCATTGGGGCGGGGCTGGCAGCCAGCAGTCACGGCGTCCCACGCCGATCACGTGCGGCGTGCTGAAACGCCTCGCCCAATCGTCATCTCCGCCTTCTTCGCTTCCGCCGTCGCCATTGCCATCGTCGTCGTCGCCCTCTCGTCACCCGCTGCTGATGCCAGGGTCATCGCCGTTTGGGGCCAGGGCGTCTGGGAGGGGCCCCGGACGCGCGTCTTCGGTATCGGGGCACATCGCCGACTTGTCGGTGATGCATCGCCGACCCCGTGTCGTCTCTTCCGCGAATTCAGGAGGCAGTTTTGCAGGTCGAGCAACCAGCGTTCGTTGGTGCATTGTTGTCCATTCGCCAGGGCGCACGAGCTATGCCAAACCTGCGCGCCGCACATGCATGCTCAAGCGCATCGGCGCGCCAGGGGATCAGGCGCGCCTGCCCGTTCCTGGCCAGGGTCGTCGGCCAGAGCCGCGCCATGGCGCCTGGGCGCGTCTTCCCTGCGCCTAAGCGGGGCAAGGCGCGCGCTGTCCTCAAGACGGGGAAGCCCAAGCGGAAGGCCCCGAAGCACGCGGGAAAGACAACGGCGAAAAAGACGGCGCCAAACCAGAGTGCGAGGAAGGTGCCTTACGTGCGGCACGGCAAGAGAACTTGCACGTCCAGGCCGGAGCGCGTTGCTTTCAAGAGGAACGTGTTCGATTTCATACGCGCAAGTGACCGCGAGATCGTCGACATGTTGCTCGAGGACCAGGTCTTGGAGAATTTGGAAGGCCAGACGTGCTCTTTCTGCGCGAAAGGAACCCTCGGCCCCCTGAAGGACGTCCAGGGCCGTGGACCGCGGTACCGCTGCAACCACAAGGGTTGCCAGAAGTTCTCCTTGCCCCAGAGCGGGCACATGGTCTTCAGCAGCGGCTCTGGCGTTGCCGCGGTGCCCTTGCAGGAACAGTCTGCCGTGCTTTTCGCTGTCGTGAACAACGTCCCCCTTGCCAAGATCCATGCGCTCACGGGCAAGAACCACAAGGCGATCGAGAGCATGAGCAAGTTCAATGATGCGTGCCGAAAGAGCGACGTGCAGCAGCAGGAGAAACTGATTTCTTTCGGAGGAAAGGGGCGGACGTGGAAAGATGTCGAGGCCGATGAGGTCGACCTCAGGGGCGATCTACTGCCTGATCACGCGGAGCGAGCTGAGAACGAGCGGGTCCAGTGGGAGCAGTGGGGCGGTGTCATCGAAAGAGGCAATCGCAAGACATTGGTGTTGACGCGCCTCAAGCCAAGCCTCACCAAGCAGAGGGCGCCAGGCCCAGGCGCGATACGCTTGCCTGATTGGACGCCGTTCGCTCACAAGAACTTGAGCAACAGGAACGTTGTGCTCCACACGGACGGGGCAAAAACGTACAAGGTCAAGGTCGAGGGGATGCTCCACGACCACGTCGTGCACCAGAGGAAGCGGCTCGTGAAGAATGGCAAGCCCGTGAAGAAGAACGGCCGCCAGGTGTGGGTGAAACCCACGTACGCCAAGAAGTTTCAGCATAAACTTCCTGGTGGACGAGTCCTCAAGTGCAAAGGCGGGACCCAGATCATCGACAGGTTCTGGCAGCACTTGCGCGGCTTCATCAAGACCAGGAAGAGCTCCGTTGGCTCGGTGTCATTGAACGCCAGGGTCCGATCGGCCCAGTGGGCGTACTGGCATGCCAACGAGGACCTGTGGCTGGAGACTGGCAAGATGTTCAGCCGCTTGAGGGGGAAGTAGCTTGTAGACCGCAGGCTTAGGGGAGCGCGGCAGGGCGCTTATGAGTAGGCGAGGCCGTGCACGCAACCAGAAGCGCATTGCGCAGCAGAGAAATCAGATGTTCAGCCGCTTGAGGGGGAAGTAGCTTGTAGACCGCAGGCTTAGGGGAGCGCGGCAGGGCGCTTATGAGTAGGCGAGGCCGTGCACGCAACCAGAAGCGCATTGCGCAGCAGAGAAATCTTGAAGCTCACGAAACCTGGCCAGGCGTTTCTCCTGTCTCGGAGCTAAGGAAACTTTGCCAAGCGTGGTGTTTGGTTTCTCTCTAGTCTGGTGGCTCGCGATACCTGGAAAGTCGCTGGTTTTGATTGGTTTGCTGGTCTGGGAGGCATGAGAACCTGTGATTTCATTGGTTTTTCTAGTTTTTCTGGTCTGGGAAGCAGGAAAACTTGTGATTTCATTGGTTTTTCTGGTTTTTCTGGTCTGGGAAGCAGGAAAACCTGTGATTTCATTGGTTTTTCGGTCGCAGGTTTTCCTTCCCCTCAGACCAGAAAAACAAGAAAAACCAATGAAATCACAGGTTTTCCTGCTTCCCAGACCAGAAAAACCAGAAAAACCAATGAAATCACAGGTTTTCATGCTTCCCAGACCAGAAAAACCAGAAAAACCAATGAAATCACAGGTTTTCTTTGCCCCCAGACCAGAAAAACCAGAAAAACCAATGAAATCAGAGGTTTTCCTGTTTCCCAAACCAGAAAAACCAGAAAAACCAATGAAATCACATGTTTTCCTTGCCCCCAGACCAGAACCTCTGTCCGAGTTCTCTGCGAGGTTGTAACGGTAGTTCTCTCGCATTTGAGCGGCTTTGCGCCAGCGAGGAAGGGGCGAGGAAGATACGAGGAGAGACAGACAACTCGAACGTTCATTTGAAAACCCACCAAAAGGTAGATCTTGGGGGGGGGTGCGACCATATATATATAAAATATATGTATATATATATCTATATATATATATATATATATTCATCTATTAAATATGTATATGTTATGTATATTCTATGTATGTGTATATGTATATGTATATGCATAGTATGTTTTATATGTATATGTATATGTATAGTATATGTATATGTATATCTATATAATTTGCATATGTAATGTATATGTTCTATATCTGTATATGTATATGTATATGTATATGTATATGGATGTATATATCTATATATGTATATATATGTAATGTATACGTATGTATATGTATATGTATATGTATATGTATATGTATATGTTTATTATAATGTGATATGTATATGTATGTATGTATGTATGTATGTATGTATGTATATATATATATATATATATATATATATAGGCCGTCCAAGAGTCCCCCAAAACCGCTCCAAGACGGCCGAAGAGGCCCCCAAGACCGCCCCAAGACGGCCCAAAAGACCCCCAAAATCGTCCCAAGACGGCCCAGGAGAGCCCCAAGATGGCCCAGGAGCCGCCCAAAACGGTTCCAGGAGAGCCCCGACAGGGCTTCAAAACTGCCTAAGCGAGCCCAGCGGGCCCCAACAGGGCCCCGCGAGGCCCCAAGAGGCCCCGAAGAGGCCCCCAAGAGCCTCCCTGGAGGCCCCGAGAGGCCCCAAAGATGCCCAAAAATGGCCCTGAGCGCGCCCCAAGACGCCTCCAGGAGAGCCCCACAGGCCTCCGAGAGGCCCCCAAGAGGCCCACTGGAGGCTCTCAGGAGGTCGTCCCCATCATGTTCCCGGAAGGCGGTCCGGGAACATGATTCCGCGCCTTGGAGGAGTATTCTGCCTCTTCCGAGGCGCCTTCCGAGGCGCCTTGGACGACGTACGTATGTTTCTATAGCTTGTCCTTCTCCTGTGTACACAATACTACATGTCTTACGTATGTTTCCATATATATATATATATATGATCCTTTTAACAAGTGTATGCTGCGTATCACGGCGAAGTTGCCGCACTTGATGGTCATCCGTTGCCATCTCGCTCTAGCCTCGAGCGAACTCCGCCCGTATGCTCTCTGCCGCTCGCGCGGCGGCCGATCTGCTGCTGCCAGAGCTGGGCCGCGGGCTGAGCACCGGCGTGGCGCTGTACGCGGCCTACCAGGGACACGCCCAGTGCCCCGCGTGCTCGTGCGCGCCGCAGTTCCACTGCCCGGAGTTGCGGTGCGACTGCTCAGGCCTCCAGGGCTCGAGCAGTCACGGGCCCAGCCTCTGGGCCGTGGCGCTGGCCTGCGCCGCCAGCGGGCTGGTCGGGGCCTCCACCGCGGCGCTGGCCTTTGGCGCGCCGGCGGCCGCTTCGTGGCGGCCCGCCGCCCGCAGGTCGGCGGTGGCAGGGAGCCGGACTTCGAGGAGGAGGCCCGGGCTCAGGCGCGCGTGGCTCGCGCTAAGGCTCTGCAGCAGTGATGGCGGCGCCGGCGCCGCCGGTCTACCCGTCGGTGGCCGCGGCGGGGGTGCAGCCCGGCGACTTCATCGGGGTGCAGTACCACGTGGCGGGCGGGGCCCTGATCCACGAGCGCGTGGTGGTGCTGGTGCCGCTGGGGCTCCCTGGCGCGGCTTGCATCATCACGCCCGACGCGGACGAGTACGAGGAGCTCTGCGTGGGCTCGCCGGACGTGCTGCGGTGGGACATCTTCCCTGGCGGCGCGGCGGGAGGCACGATGGCGTGGGCGCCTGGCGCCCGCTACTACAGGTTCCGCAGCCTGCCGACGCCGGCCACGCTGCTGACGGCCGCAGCCGCTGCCGCCGGCCGTCTCGGCCTTGCAGCCCCGCCTGGGCCCATCGTGGCCAACGCAGGTGGGCGACTGCTGGCAGCGCCGGCGGCGGCGGCAGCGGGTGCGCTGGTGCCTGCCGCTGCGGCCCCGTCTGCCGCCCCCGCGGCGGGCGTCGCCGGGCTGGTGGCCGCCCTTGGGGGCCCCGCAGTGGCGCCCGGGGCACCCGTGCCCCTCTTGCCTGGCGGTGCGGCGGCCCCGGCCCCTGCGCCCGCGCCGGCGCCCGCGCCGGTGCTTCCAGGCGCTGCTGCCCCTGCTGCTCCGCCTGGCGCTCAGTCCGACGCCCGTGTGCTGCCCGTGGCGTACAACGCCCTCGGCCAGAGGAAGCTGGGCTTCTCGGAGGCGGTGCTGCGCCTCGTGGAGCACGAGTGGCCGGACTGGCCCATCTCGGGGCCGCGGACGACGCTGTGGGTGTGCCTGTTCATGAAGGACAACGGGATGTCGCCGCTGGGCCGCCACAGCAAGTGGCGGTCGGAGGGCCGCCTGGCGCTGACCGACGCGGGGGTTGCCGAGCACGAGCGCTGCTGCTTCTACCTGGAGCAGATGGTGTGCTACGACTTGCTCAACGTGCCGGACGTGGCGGCGGCGGAGATGGTGTGCAGAAGCATCCAGGTGCAGGAGGAGAGGTGGCGGGATCGGTTCATCACCAATGCTGACGAGTCGCTTGGCTCGCACCTGTTCTACGGCACCTCGGCCAACCGGGGCAATGTGTGCGTGCGCCCCCAGCTGCTGGCTTACGTCAGCGGTGAGCTCTCGAAGGAGTACGCCGTCGCCAAGGAGAGGCGCAAGGCTCGCGAGGAGCGCCAGAGCGCCAGGGCGCCGAACAACAAGGACAAGAAGGGCGGCAAGGACAAGGACAAGGAGGAAGGCAAGGGGTGAGGAGGAGCGGGCGGCGGGACTTGGGGCCACCCGCCGCGCAGAAGCTCGAGCACCAGGCCCTTTTTCGCGGCCCCAGCGCCGCCCCCGATGATCTACGACATCGGGATCTTTTTCCGCTTCCTCACGTGGCTCGACGGACTGAGCGCGTCCCCGAGCGCCGCCCCTGCCGAGCCGTGCGCCAGCGGCTCCGCCGCTCCGACGTGCTGCTGCAGTGGGCCGACCAGGGCATTGACGCGCTCAACTGCCTGTATGGCCACGCTGGTGCACCTCCGTCGGCGCCCGCGAACCTGGGGCAGCAGACCAGCCTGAACTTTTTGGAGGACTGCTACCTGGGGATGGGCGCGATGCCGAGCGAGCCAGGTTTTTGTGAAGAAGCCCTCCGCGAGCTTCTCAGTGGCTCCACCGTCTACGCTGAGGATGGTGGCGCCCGGGTCCCGTACTCGAAGGAGCTGGTCTCCTGGCCTGAGGTGGGTTCCAGCCCCGTCGACCTTGTGGGCTGCCTCACTCAGGATGATGCTGATTGGGCACGGGATTGGCGACATAACTTGCTCAAGACGCCCGGCGAGGCGCTGCTCGGGGCCCGACAAGCTTGCCCTCGCGGACCTTTCGTCGACCCTCGGTTGGCGCGGGATCCAGTTTTGTATGGTGACTTTGTTCGGCGGCTTCATCAATGTGGAATGTTGCGCTTCAAGGTGGCCTCCACTGCCGAGCACATGATTGGTGTATTTTTTTGTGAGGAAGAAGTCCGGCAAGCTTCGCATAGTGTTCGACGCGAGGTACGCCAGCGCCTTCTTCACCCGGCGCTCGCGACGCGGCTGCCCACGGCGGCCGCGGTGTCTTCTGTGGAGTCGGGCGGTCTGCCCTTGTGCGTGGCGGCTGGCGACCTCGACAATGCCTTCTACTGTCTCAGGCCCATGTCGGGCTTAGAGGACTACTTCGCGCTGCCTCCGCTCTCCTCCTCCCTAGCGGGCATCACTGAGCTGGAGGGGGTGTGCATTCCGGCAGGGACCAGCCTGGTTCCTTGCCTTGCCATCCTGCCCATGGGGTGGTCGTGGGCGATGCACTTCTGCCAGGCTGTGACCATGCGCGCCATCTCGGTGGCGGGCTTCACGGACTCGCAGATCGTGGAGGACGGTCGTTCCAGCATGGCCCTGCCCGCCCGCTCAGACACGGCGGCGGCGGGCTACGTGGACAACTTCTACGTCTTCGGCCACGACGCCTCGCTGGTCACGCAGCGCCGGGACGACGTGTCGGCCGTGCTGCGCGGGTGGGGCTTGACAGTCCACGAGGAGACGGATGCCTCCCCCGACGCCGTCTTGGTGGGCCTGGAGCTCCGGCAGGGCCGCTGGCTGTCTATCAAGCGCCGCAACCTGTGGCGGCTCCATGCGGCGCTGGACACCGTGCTGCGCCGGGGCTGCTGCTCCAGCAAGATGCTTGAGGTGCTGGTGGGTCACATCGCGTGGGCCTGCTTGATCCGCCGTGAGCTGCTCTGCGTGCTGAGCTCCGTGTACCCGTGCATGGCGGCCGGCCTGCCGACGACCTCGCGGCTGTGGCCGTCCGCGCGCCAGGGGCTGTGGCTCGTCCGCTCGCTGCTCCCGTTCCTCCGGAAGGACTTGAGCAGCCCGTGGCACGACGTGGTCGGAGTGAGCGACGCCTCCGACTTCGGGGTCGGCGTCGCCGCGCGGTCGGTGCGGCCTGACGCTGCGGCGCAGCACGGCCGCCAGTGCGAGAGGTGGCGTTACCGTGTGCACGGTGCCGAGAAGGCCCGCGAGAGAGCCCTCCGCCCTCAGCCTCTACCATCCTCCGCATACGCCACAGCTTCGCTGCCTGCAGGACTGCCCCGCCTGGACGTCTGGGGGCTGGAATCCTTCATCGGGGTGCGCCCGAGGGAGTTCATGGAGGTGCCCAAGGAGTTCTTCGACGGGGCTCGCTGGGCTCCTGTTATCGCCTCGAGGGTCGTCGTGCCCGACAACATTCCGGCTCTGGAGGGGGGCGCGTGTGTCTTGGGCATCAAGCGCATCATGAGGTCCAGGGCCGCTTTCGGGAAGCACATACTTCTGTTCGTCGACAACATGCCGTTGGCCCTGGGTTGTTGTAAGGGAAGGGCCGCATCCATTCATCTTCGTCGTTCTCTTCGTAAACTGTGTTGCTTGGCGCTGTGTTCAAACTGTGCTATTCACATACGCTGGACGTGTATCGAGTTCAACCCTGCCGATGCTCTGTCTCGTGGGCGTTTAGGCTGGTTCACAGGGCCGTGCCGACGCGCTGCTGCCGCCCAGCCTGGCTGCTCTCGTGCGGGGCCCCCTGAGGCTGACGGGCCGACGCCGGCTGGGGCTGGGCTCGATGGCGGGTGCCTCGGCCTCTCGCCGCCAGGCGGGTCGCCACCGCAGGGCTGCGGCGGCTCGCCAGGTGGCGTCCGAGCGGGGGCCCTCGGGCGGCTTCTCGGTGCTGGAGCGGACGGCGGTCAGGCCGGTGTACCTCCGGGCCTTCCTGCAGTTCTGCTTCGTCATGGCCATCGACTGGGCGAGCGAGGCCGAGATGGGCGTCGCCCTGGTCACGTATGTGAACTCGATGTACTTCGAGGGTCGCGCCCCGAACGAGGGCTCTGTGCTGCTGGCGTCGCTGGCGCACTACGCGCCGGCGCTGTGCAAGAGGGCGGCCCAGGCCTTGCCGAGGGCGACGCGCTGTCTGGCGGGCTGGCGCCGGCGCGTCCCGACCAGGATGCGCCTGCCGCTGCCGCGCCGGGCCGCCTTTGCCATCGCCGGGGCGCTGGCGGCCTGGGGTCAGCCGCGCATGGGTCTCTTCGTGATGCTGTCGTTCGCGGCTTACCTCCGCCCGCAGGAGGCTTTCCGCCTGGCCGGGCGTCACCTCGTACCGCCAGTGGCCCACCTTGGTCAGGCCCCCACTCCGTGGGGGCTGCTGCTGCACGACTCCGACTTGCAGCTGCCCGGGAAGACCAGCCTGTGGGACGAGAGCGTGCTGCTGGACCAGGCGCCGTGGCTCGAGCCAGCCCTGGAGGCGCTGAGGACTGTCGCGGGCGACGGACCCCTGTGGGACTTCCTGCCTACGTCGATTGCTCGGCTCTTCGAGGATGCCTGCCGCGCCCTGGGCCTGGTGCACTTGCAGCCGCATCTGTGCCCCCTCCGTCGCGGGGGGGCCAGCGAGGATCTGCTGTCGGGCGCCAGGACGCCGGAGCAGGTCATGCGGCGGGGTCGCTGGGCCACTGTGGCCTCGCTCCGCCGCTACGGCAAGGAGACCCGCCTCCTCCGGGAGGCCGCCGAGGTGGACCCCGACGTGCTGCTGTTCGGCGAGATCGTGGAGCGCAACTTCCTGGACGTGCTGCGGGGCGGCCCCTTGCTGCCGCTGGTGCGGGCCGACCTGCCTGCGAGCGTCGGCCCCCGCCTGCGGGGGGGGCCCGGGGCCCCCGCCGCCGCGCGGCGCCGCCGGCGCTGACGGCGTCGC